>APFE031530000.1:67941-172149 GCA_000404065.3 Pinus taeda | reverse complement strand
TGACCTTTAGTGTATTTGCTATCACAACTGTTACAAAGCCCTTTTGCTCTTTTTTCTTCCAATTGTTGTGGTGTCAACCTTATAGGTTGTGGAAGACTAGGGGCAACAACACTTCCATCTTTATAGTTGTGAGTGGTATGCTTCCTGGTTGCCATAACTTTGCTTTCCATTTTTCTTGCTAACCTGAATGCCTTCTCTAATGAATCAGGTTCCCAAAGGCGAACATCATGTTGGATATTATCCTTTAAAGTCCCTATGAACACATCAATCCTATGCTCCTCTGGAATATTTTTTACCTTATGTTCAATTTTTGGAACTCCTCAATGTGCTCCATTATTGAACCCTTTTGTTTGAGACTTATCAATTGGCTAAAAAAGGTGTTGCTTTTTGTACCCTCATAATGTGCTATCTCGAAATTTTAATGAAGATACAAGAACCTTCCCGAAATTTTAATGAAGAGAATCCAGAAGAACCTCCTCACCATCCTAAAGAAAATAATACACAAGAACCTTTACCTTCAGATCAGGCCATCTCTCTACACATTGATGTGAAATTTTTTCTTCAAATTGGCATCAAGATATTGTAAATTTCTTGATCCATTTTGAATGTCCAACATCATTTCTCAAAAGTAAATGAAAAGCTCTCAAATTGAAAGCAATCAAATATTGTATCATAAATGCAAATATTTACTGGAAGGACCCACTAAATATCTTATTATTATGTTTAATAGAACCAGAAACTGAAGGAATCATTAATCAGTTTCACACAGGATTTTGTGGAGGACATTATGCTTGGAGAGAAACAACATATAAGATATTGAGGGTAGGATTTTATTGGCCCACGTTTTTTTTACAAATAGGAGAAAAGGTCAAAAGTTGTGCCCCTTGTCAGATGTTTGCTCGTAAGAAAAAACCAGTAGCTCTTCCACTAATCCCAACAATAGTCTCAACACCTTTTCTCCAATGGGGACTAGATTTTATTAGAGAGATTCATCCTAATTCAAGCAATCAACATAGATGGATTCTCACTGCAACAGACTACTTTACATGGGTGGAAGTGATTCCAGTAAGAAATACTACTGATTCAGTAGTAATCAAATTCATTGAAGAAAATACCTTATCTAGGTTTGGTTGCCCAACACAAATTGTTACTGATAATGCAGTAGCATTTTCCAGTCTTAAAATGATTGAGCTCTGCCAAAAATATCAAATTATGTTACATCATTGAACTCCATATTACCCTCAAGGTAATGGTCTTGCAAAATCCTCAAATAAATGTCTGGTAAAGGTGATCAAAAAGACTTTAGTAGATCATAAAAAGATTTTGGATTCCCATCTAATTTACGTAGTCTGGGAAAATAGGATTACTCGAAAGAGATCTACTAGAAAGTCTCCTTTTTAGCTAGTCTATTGGAAAGATGCAATCTTTCCTACCAACTTGGCCTTCCCTGTTTTAAAATTCCTGCAAGATTCAACTGATGAACCTGATGATTTTTCAAGGAGAATTAATCAGATTATTGAACTAAATGAAAAAAGATATGAAGTTCAATATAACTTGAAAAAGTATCAGAACAAGATGAAGAGACTATTTGACTGAAGAGCCAGGGAAAGGGACTTCAAGGAGGGTGATCTAGTTCTAAGATGGGATTCCATAGGAGAATATAAGGGAAAACATGGCAAGTTTGATAACATGTGGTTTGGACCTTTAGCTATTACTGAAGTAAAAGGAAACAACACTTTTGTGCTACAAAATATTGAGGGACTATATTCCATTTATCCTGTTAATGGAAGGTTTCTCAAAAATTACATTCAGTACTAAGAAGTTGAAGTAGATTTCATTACTACCATTGTAAAAACTCTAGTTTATTTTACTTTTCAAATCATCAATGTGAGTTTTTACAGCAAAGACTCCATAGCATGAGGAGAAGGCACATGGATCTGCAAGTTCTCTGCATTCTATAGGAGAAAGCAGTCCCCAGTTGGAACAAATGTTGTAGCATCTTTTGGTTTTGGTAAGTTAGTATCAATTAGTCAAAAAAATGAAAATATATTTCATAAAAATGTTAAGTTAGGATATGGAAAAAAAGAATATTAAATAAAAGATGTTAGGGATATTTGATGAATAATTCCATATCAAATAAAATGTTAGAATAGATGCCCTAAAAAATGAAAGAAAAAAATAAAATGTTAGGCTAGAAAGAAAAAACCAATAAACTTTGAAAGTGTTGCAAATCCAAATGCCACTACTCTTAGTCAATTTTATTTTTGCAAATAAAGGTTGTGTGCAGATTATTTAAATGCCACACTAAGTTCATACAATCCAATTGTACAGTTTAATCATGACTGGATTTTATTTAAATTGTTTGTCAATAGGTAGCAAATAAAATTGGCTCAACAATTTAATCTGATCCAATGGAGGAAATAAGGGATAGATGTAGATTAGTCATTAAAAGGAAAATATTGAGTTGCTAGCCTAAATGCACTCAAAAAACTAAGTGAGAAAATGTTAGGAAAGATAAGGGTAGGTAGACAAATGGAATACTATTAGAGCATGAAAGGGTTTTATCCTAAGTTATAACATTCAAAATACGTGCATATGGTATGGGCTTTAATTAATCATAATCCTAGGTACCAATGTATTTTACGATATCCAAACTTTACTCATTCATTCGCCATAACACCAAACTATCACATCCACCATAAAGCTTGTCCCCACCATTGCTTTCTACTTCACAATGTTAATTCTCTTTCATCTCACCTTACATCCCGCACACTCCCCTGAGATTCGATGGCCCACATCGCTCCTCAACCCTCTTTTGCTGCTCAAACTTTATCGGTTGGGGGGGGGGGGGTCTGAAGTGGGCAGTTTTTGAAACCACCCTCATAAATCACTTTTCCCCCATTCTAGTCTTTTGGGACTTAAAATCCCGAAAAACTTTACCACCTCAAGTTTCTCCCGAACACGGTTTACATTTGACCGTTTACCACCACTCCAACGTCATTGTCCATGTCCGCTCCATGTCACCTCCTTCATCTAATCAGCTACGGCCTATCCATTATTCATTTAATTCACACTCTCGTGTATTTATGCCCCATAGACCTGTTTAATAATCCCGTTGGATAATTAATTATTACTTAGTCGTTAATTAAACAACTTTGCTTCATTTTTTCCATTATAAACCCTTTTCCTTCTTGAAAATTGTTACACAATGCATTTCTGTAACTAAATTAATCACTGAATATTTCCTCCTTAAAGCTCAACGACCATTCAACACTTAAGTAGTCACTTTGTCCTGTTTATAAGAGAGACGACATCTAGGTCCAATTGTCTCTTTTCAGCCATACTATTTTTACTGTTATCACTCAGTTTTAGACCAATTTTTTTCCATTTCCATCACTTTCAATCTGCAATTCATTTGAAAATATGCCTCCTAAGGGAAAGGAAAATGTAGAAATCCCAAATCCTCTTATTCATCCGCAAGTTGACTTCCACCATCATCCCCTGGTCGACAGAGATTGTAAAATCATTGATTCTTCCTCTCAATTTGATTTATATGAAATTTATTGTTGGATGGACGATCAATTAATTGATCAGACAGATGAAATAGGACTGTGGGACTCCCTCCTTCCCCACTAAATTTTCCCTCATATACACGGAGCACCTGAGTTTGTCATGAAATTCCATGAGTCCTATAATCCCACTCAAAGAGCAATCATTTCACCCACAGGAGAAATCCTCTGTTTCATTAGGATGAAAAGAGAAAAGGGTCTTATGTAAGGGTGAGGTAGGTAGTCTTGGTGATGAAATCAAGTTAAATCATTGTAGGAGGATGAGTGTAAGAAAAGTGGAAACAACAAATAGAGCATCAAAACTATAGATGAATTATAAAAAAAAAAAATAAGAAGAAAACATAGATTTCTTGGCAAACTAAATCAGAGCAACTTTTAAATGAATCCTGAATTAAGTTTCTGGTTGATACAAGCATGAAGACATAAATTTAAGGCATGCAAATAACCTAAGGAAAACTTACAACATGAAGGAATCACAAAATCATCAAGATATGACACAAGAATCCCTGGAAGTCACCTTATGTTTGTCATTCACTAATAAATTTCAGAAAAAACTACAACATACACAAGTCCCTTCCTCTCCAATATGACCAACCAACTATTTTCCCATTACATGCATAGCATAAAATAGACTCATAATATTCATTTATAAACTCTAGGGTTTGAATTCCTCGTTTGGATTATTGTTTCTAACTTCTACAATGAAAATAGAACTAACTTCCTAAAGACTAGGTACTGTATAACTAGAGGATTTTCTAAGGATTTTACATTAATATCTTAGCTCCAAATTGAGCTTATGATTAACTGACTACTTTATTACAATTACAACAACCATAAAAATAAATTACATCAAGTTTAGATGATATAACTAACTCAAAAGAAGGTATGCCTAGAAGTGCAATGCCTGGCGTCACGCAAACTCCTAAATTTCCATAAACGCAACGTAAAAGCACAACGCTTGATGGTTTTGATGCCTTTGGTCACCTCCTGAGTTGATTGAGGCCTCTAGAACATGTAAAAAAACCTTCATATGCACAGCTTCCTCTTTGGAATCTTTCCCTTACTGTACAAAACCTCAAACTTCAGCAAACTCTCTTGTAGCCAAAAACACAGCGCCAGTTTCAGAAGCACAGTGCAACCTCTTTTTCATAGTTTGAGTGGACAATGATGTTTGTATAAAAGTTGCACACATTGATGATTATGTTGACACTACAATGATGATATCACATAACCTCCACAATCCTTTCTTCATCAAAACACCAGATAGGCATCTCTATACAAAAAACCCCAATGCTAGCTAGGGCACAAAATGATGTAAAAGTTTCTTCTTCAAAATAGCTTCATAGTTGTAACTAGATGTAACCTCTAGAAGAAATTGTGCTAGATATTATCACCTAGAACTTCAAACATATAAACATTCATACTTCTTAGGCAAAGTCAAAAAACAAAATTGTGCTACTTATCCCCTTCCAACATTCATATTTTGGTTGCCTAAACCAATAGGTCTATTCTACCCCTATATTTCTCTTGCAATTCCTTTAACTGTTGTTTAGTGGCTCTTAGTTCTTTCCTCATAGATAAGTTATGTATATATACATTCTTCATTTTCCTGTGAAGTGGACGGGATCTGCTCAACATATATTTGGCATCATCCATGGTTGGTTGATAGATGTCTATAAGATCACTCCATTTCTTTATCATCATTTCATCTAGTTTCTTGTGTTCTTAAATATCTCTATGAGCCTCTTTTAGTTTCCTTTTCAACCTGTTAAAGGTGTGCTTCTCCTCATCTACCTCCATATTCTCCTCCTACACTATCCTCTCTTTTTGGATTTTTAGCTTCTTAGATGAGGATCTTTTAATCCTAGTTGGTCGTATTTATGCCTTCTTAAAATCTTCTTTGATTACTTTCTCTTTGCCCTTGGACTCGACAGAAACTAGTGTAGCTTTAACCATAAGCACATCTTCACTAGGTTGATTTGTTTTTCCTAGAATAACCTTCTATAGTCGCCTATTTTCTTGCTACAATTGTGAAACAATGAAATGAGCCTTCTTCAATTGTTCTTGTATTTTTTCAATCTCCCTGACCTTATCATCAATCACCTCAACTTCTGGTATGATCTCCATGGTCTCAAATGTATGCTCCAAGGGAAGATTTTTGGCAGCAAACCTAGTGAGAGGTTTCTTAGGGGCAGCCACCACCTCTGGAGAAAATTTTAGCTTCTTGCCTTTCTTCTTTTTGCAATGTATATGAGGGCCTCTTCACTGAGCATCCAATTGGTGATTTAATTTCCTTTATCAATACTGGGGGTGTTTTCTTCTTGCTCAAAGGACTAGTTGGAAAACCATCCACTAATTTTGAAGAATCAACAAATTATTGGCACGATAGTTTTATTTTTCTTAGCTCCTCCAAAACCAACAACTTAGTTAAGGAAAATGGAATAGACTAGGCTCCAATTGAATTTATTTTCCTTGAACTTTGTCAGCCATCTTACTAAGACTTCCAAATAGGTAAAAGGGAAATTTTAAGGAGCTCTTTCAAGTGAAATGCATAAGGAGTCTAAAATGGTATTGATAAATTCTCCCAAACCTTCCCTCGCGTATGAAATACCTCTAAATAGCTTGCAAAAGCTTACTGTGACTTTCCAATAAATACGCCTTATGCACAATGGACCCATACTCCTTGTATTTGTACTCATGCTTCAAATATCTTTGTAATGGGTAATATCAAGGGGCATGCCCTCGAACCATTTCTCTCCTTGGAGGGGAATCTATGTTACAATTGCTATTATGACCTTTATAATTGGAAAATTGAGTGTCCCAACCTTAGCCTCCAATCCATTGAAGTTCTTGGGAAACTCCTTAGTCAATTGTAGATTGTACCCTTGAATCTTTTCACAAAATATCATACATCCCACTTGCTCAAAATCCATTCTGATAGTTGGGTCTTCATTGATATATGAGAGATATTGTGGTTCAAAATGGACAATATCACCTCCCTTTTTCTTTATTTCCTCTGGAATTGACATGATTTTTGTTTTGCAGCAGTGAATAGTCTAAGGTTTAAGGAAAACTTGTTTTGTGCAACCAGTGTAACAGTAATGGCAAGAAGGACTCTCCAAATTAACCTTTGATGATGATTAAGAAAGAATTTCTAGAGAAGATACTAATCAACACAAACATTATTTAGAAAACCCTAAAACAACTTGCAAATGTTTGATACTGGTGGCAGAAAATTTGAAGGGATAGGCATAGCACCAGAAATGCAGCGCACAAGAAATTTGACTTCAAACAATTCCACATCATATAAACCTATGGTAAGTAGCTTCAATTTAGTTTAAATGCATAACACACCTTGCAAATGGAAGCTCCATAAGGAAAAATAGAGAATTGGCAATGAAAACTACAAAAAATGGAGCATTGTGTGGAAGTGCAACATTTAGGAGAAAGCGCAACGAAATGAGAGAAGCGCAGCGATAGGCAGAAAACGCAGCAATGGTGAAATTTGGTTATTTGCAAGGTTTTATGCTTTTTTCTAGTTTATACATGCAATTAGGGATTTATTCAAAACCAAGGAACAAAAACAAGCTTTAATTTTTCACTTGTGAAGGAGAATTGACCACCGGGATGAGAGAACACAATGTTGTGTGGAAACACAACGCCCCTGCCTCCTTTGTGCAACAACTTAGCACGATCACACCACAATATTAGGATGAAAATGAAAAGGATAAGATCATTCTTGGATGAAATCAATCATGAAAATAACCTCCCAAAGCTGTCTGGAGCAGAATTTATGGTGTAAAACTCAATTTGAATGTGAATAACCAAAATCGCAGCACTTGGAAAAAGCGCAGTGACTATCCTTTTTATCATTGTCCTCTTGATGATGTCATGACCAATTCTGATTTGACATGTAAACTGACTCAAAAGACCTCCAAATTTCTGCCCATGATGACAAAGCATGGTAGGAAAATCTTTTGATGATTGCTTGATGTAACCTGACCTCTAGGCCTAGCTAACTAATTCATGATGACCAAAATTTTTCTTGACATGACGCTTTATTACCCTTTAATGGTGACCAATGTCCTCCTATGATTACCCATTTAATAATGATCTTTCATGAGATTATACATTTGGACTTTAGAAAAATAGACAAACTTTGCATGACACTCAATCCAAATCTAAACCTTTTCTAAACCATCATAGTATGGACATCATGAGTGATATTTACAAATTTATGTTAGATAAATAGAAAAAATTACATGACTAATATCTCTATAATATAGGACTCTAACAGCTAGTGTGTTGGCCTTGATGTCAACTTGGATCATGATCTTGCCACATTATGTCACCTTGTTTTGATCTTGTCACATTATATCAACATGTATCATGATATTGTCACATTATGTCAACCTCGATATTAAGATGACATTATTGGTGATTGGCAGTAGAATGGATGTTCCTAGTTAGGTTATGACTTATGCTGACATCTTGATGGTTGCAGAAGAGGGTGAATAGGTTTTGATATTATTACAGAAGGAGCTAAAGGAGGTTGGACAGGGTCTGGAGAGGTTGCAAAATATTGGACATGGTTTGGAGAGGCTTTATTGTGAAGTTCTTAGTAGAAATCAGGGTAATGCAAATTCCTAAGTAGCAACCCAAGTGATAACGCACCTCACAAAGCAGAAACCTGAGATATAACACACTTCCCGAATGGATATGGTGTATTATTGATTGTAAGTTAGGAAAAACAAAAAACCTCAAGGACAAACCATGGAATTTCCCAAGGTATTCATGTGAAAAAGGTTGGGCAACATCTATTTGATCCTATCAAATATTACCATTAAAAAATCCCTTGGTTTTCCTATGATAATCTTGAGGAAAATAAGTTATAAAATGGAAATGATTTTGATTAGTCTTGTGTGAATTTCTTGATGATATATGGTTTGGAACGGATGATTTCACCAAGGCCCAAAGAGGAGGCTTACATTTAGCTACTTAATGAGAGATCTAAAAGTATGGATCTTAAGCAAGAGGGGAAGATGATGGATTTTCTTGTATGCTAATTATTTTTTCTTTTCATGTGCTAAATACTCTAAATAACAAATGCAATATTCATTAGTAGATTGATTGTAGAGATCAATGTGTTTTTTTTTTGAAAAGTGTTATGAAAAGATTAGTGTGTTGTTTAAATGGATGAGTATTGTGTATTTTCAATTGTTTTATGTTGTTATAATCACTTTAGCCCAATCCTTAACTTCAATTAGAAATCAATTTAATCTTCCAGTAATCATTAGAAATTATGGATAGAATAGTAAATGCAATGTACAATAAGAGACAATCATAAGTAGTGACAAGAGACACCAAATTTGGTCCAAGACCAGGGAAATATTGTTCGGTGTGGAGCCTGATTATCTTCCTGATTGTTCAAAGGTTTTTTGTTTCATTTATGGTTGGATCCCAATACTTGACGGAGGGTTGTGGGCTGGATTTCCCCCCCATTACTTCTTTCAAGGGGTTTTGGTGGGTGGTGGAATCCACCTAGGCCCCTACCCCCTCCCAATAGGCGTTAAGGAGCGTTGCCCCCGCAGCAAAAAATTAGAGAAAAATTTCCATGTAAAATATTGTAATTTCATAGTTAATTTGGGTCATTCATTAGGAGGAAGATATGATGTAGAATTTATGTCAATTTAGGGGTTTTTTTCCATAGAAGGAAACCCTTGGCTTATATGAGAGAATCGTATTGTGATTGTGGATTATTTTGTGTGAAAATAAAAGACGAGAGACTGTGTGAGAGTGAAGACGAAATGACGACGGATTGTTGTAGGTTGTATCACTTCATTTTTCTAGATAATATAAAAGGAAGGATTGATTGTTTCTCCGTGGACGTAGCCCAAATTGGGTGAACCACATATATCTGTGTCTCTCTCTTTTTATGCTTTGTTGTGTTTTTTTCTACAATATTTTATGTGTTATGTTTCCCTGTTAATTTAATTTCTAAAAAACAAAACCATGATGGGGAAAACCCTTTCAAATTGTTATAATTATTAGATTGTCATAAAATTTTCAACAAGGAGAGTACAATGATTCAATTATCAAGAATTCAAAGGTAAACAACTTTGACTTATCTAAGAAACAATCCAACAAATATACAAAAGATGAACCAGTAGTCAATTCTGGTCAACGATCAAAGTTTGCAGTTATGTCCAAGTCAACAGTAGTCAAAGTGTGCCCTAACTAGTCAACAAATCAACAGTCAAAGTCCTACAATGAATCTCAGACAAATCTCAAAAAACTTGGCCTCCTTTGATGGTCAAACATAGGTCAAAATAGTACCAAACAAGTCAAACTTGGTCAATGATGACAGAGATTTTTGGTCAACCTTATGTGGTCAAACCCTATAGTCAATGCAGGTCAAAGTGTTCAAAATGGCTTGGTTCCTATGCCAAAAAATGCAGCCTAGAAAAATAGAATTTCACTAAGAAATAACAAATTCAAACCATGCCCAAATCACTGAAGTCAATGTTGGGCAAAGTCTCCCACACAGAAAAGTCAATGTTGAAATTTTAGAGCTACTAAGGACCCTCACACATGTGAAAAAAATAAGTTCCTTAGACCTGTATGAACCAATCAAATTTTGGAGAGAGAAGAAGAGAAGTATTATTGTGATGCCAAATGAGGTGTGCCTTAGCTTGTATTTATATGAGTGTGAGGGTTGTTAATTTTGCTTCTAGGTTGACCTTGACTTTTGTACCATTATGGGTTTTCACATCAAAAATACATTTTTCCTTAACCAAGTTGAGTGCTTCCAAGGGAAATTTTAGGTCTCTCCAGATGAGGATTTTTTTCCTATGAAGGGAATTTATCCCTGAGCTACCAAATTAACACTCCCTCTCAACTAGGGAGAAATTTTTCGACTACAAAATATGTCCCATCTCAAATGTTTCATCATAATCAAGTAAAATGTCATCTCTTCTCAGCTCTTCTCATATCTGCTCATTTGTTGAACACTCTTGAATCTAAAATAAGAATAATTTGACAGCATAGGGGATCTCAAGCTACTACCCTCTATCCAATGACCATAGACGAGATCCATATACCAGGCAAGGATCACATCCATCCTATTGTTAGATCAATAGGCAAGACCAAACTTATCATAGAAGGTAATGATCACATCCATCCTATTGCCCAGTGATAATGGGTGAGATACATCTCCCATCAAGGATCACATCCATCCTATTGTCTAGTCAACAGGTAAGACCAAATTTTCCATATAGGGTAGACATCAAAATAATTCCAATGTCTATTAATATTCCCACATTGACCCTCAAGACTCAAGTGGTATAACACCTACATCCTCTATACTTGAGCGAGATACCACTTGTTATGCAAGGATCACACCATCTCAAGTCATCTCGACCATTTGGCCAGATGGGGACATAATCCCAACAATCCTTTCTTATGGGTAAGATGCATATTGGGGTATACTCTGTTAATCATGATAGGGGGAGATACCCAGCTTGTCATAAGTAACAAGGATCACGCATATCCTATGGTGACAATAGGAGAGATACAGCAGAGGGTAAGGATCACAACCATCCTATTTTCTAAATATTTCTCAGCCCCAATATATCTTGGGATCAATTCCTCTCTTTGCGAGCTTAACAGGGGGGAAGAGCATAGCTCAGTGTTCTCGATCAATGGGAAACCTTACCCGTGAGGGTCACATCCATCAGTCCAAGCTACTCTCTAAACCCCAAGAACTTCTCTTTCTGCAAACCATTGTGAATATGTTTAATATCATTTTGTTATTCCATGTGTTATGTGTTAGCGCTTGAATCTGCCTTAGGCTGAGGAAGGCGAGGTTCAAGGCAACATCAAACCAAGCTCAGCCTCGTAGCTAGCCCTACGAGGACAGGAGAGGGCTCTCTCCGGGTCTATCTCGACAGAAAAGTCTTCAAAGGAGCTGAGATGACCAATAAGGAATACTGATTTTAGGCTAGTAAATTGATAGAAAGGGTTGTTTTGAAATGATTGGGTTTTCTGGGCTGCATGGGGCAAAGAAACAGCTTGAACAGAGAAATGTCATCGAAAACACAGATTTTCTCCTGAGGCAAGGTAGGCAAGAGAGTTTAACATCAAATTGAGATTAAATGGAATGGCAAGACTGCTGAGGAGCTGACAAGGGCATAGAGGATGAATTCTTGTCAAACAGAAGAAAACATTAAATATGAACAAACTTAAAGGTAGAGCATATAAATTATGAATTCTACCTTAACACTTCATTTTTTCAAATGGAAACGATCATGAAATTACATGAACACATAACAGGCTACATATGAAACAAATGAGGACACAAATGTTAAATCTCATACCACAGGAACCTCAGAAGCCAGAGCTGTGTATTTTCATTAAAATCTCTGTCAAAGACTGTACAATGTAAGCTTTGTTTTCTCTTACACGCACACCTCTCCCCTCTCTCTTCAAATGATTTTTTAATACATAAAATAAAACTCTGCTAAGGGAAAAACAAATCGACCCCAAAACAGGGGCGTTGTTTCACCTGCAGTTACAAAAATAGAAAGGAGCGTTTCATCTATTCTAAATAGAACAGTGTCCCTATAAAACACCTCTGATGGCCGACAAACTGGAGCGCAGATCATTAACTGAAGTCTTAAATAGAAGATCGGTTCCTATTTTTCTGTTGTGGTTGATGTCTTCTTTCTAATTTTGGCCTTTGACCTTGCCTGCCATGTTATATTTTCCATTTGAAATAAAAACCAATTTTAATAAACATAGCTCAATATATTTTTAATACCAGTAAATCTGGCATAACAAGATTCTCCTCATGCCAGCAAAATGACAACTACGCGCCAACATTCACTTTCGGCAGATGATACTTTGACTTGGATTCGTCATTCACCATACCAATCAAATCTGTTTTTAGTCTTATGAAAATCAAACAACTGCTCCTTAAAGTCATCTGCATACCTTTGGAAACCTTCCAATGTAAACCAGAATTAAATCCAACTCGCTTCCTCATCCAGAACTGAAACTTAAGAATCAGCTTCTGAAAGATAATGACCCCGTCTAGAGGACTTCTCCATTCTCGAATGCATTCTTCTTTGAAGGGGCGTGTGATCTTGTCTCGACTCAGAGAAATATCGAGTCCGTTCTGTGTAAACAGTATCCACTATGAATCCATAAACATCGACAGAGTCACATACAGAGAGAGAGAATTTCAAGTGGTCTGTGCCTTTAGCTGTTGAGAAGCCGAAATGTAACTTTCTCGCCCCCATATTTCAAATGGTCAAAAGAAACCAACATAGTCCCTTTGCAATCAACCAACGTAGTTCCTTTTCAATCTTTAGAGGGAGCGCCACAAGATATGTAGTATATACAAGCTCAATAAAAGGTTGACATCCTGGCTATGAAAAATTAGAAAAAATCATCTCCCTGCATGCGATCTTGTCATCAATTCTAATCCAGTGATCTCTCTAGCATTCATTTCTCCATGTTCAGTAAGACGTGGCACTTTGCATCCTATGTCTATTCACATATCCTTGCAAACTTATTAAGTAGATTTGGTGTGAAACTGTACGCAAAGGCAAGCAATTTTGGCTCTGTCGCTATATGGGTAGCGCGCCTCACCCAACGCGTCGCGCGCTCCTGGTGCGTAGCGCCTAAACAAAATAACACTGAGAAAATCGTGCTGATGCGTAGCGCACCCTGGACATAGCCCGATTTGCCCACAAACTCATAAAATTGCCTTAGAACAATTGGTCCAGCAATAATATCAACACTGGAAACAGTCCATGGATCATGTATATCATGCATATTGAAGTTACAAGTCCATATACGGGCATTGCGATCATCAGAGGAAGAAATTATTTTCAATCCATCATAGGACCATGCAATGCGAAAAATTGATCCTTCATGCCCAGTGAGCCTATTCAATAAGGCGGAACCATATTGAAGATTTTCCAGTTTCTCATTTGTGGTCCTGACGGCTGGGCGAGTGAAATGTAGTTCCTATGAACTTGTGACCACAATTTCCGGTTAAGAAACAATTTTCCAGATCAAAATCTCATTATAAATAGTACCTGATGCAATACTAAGTGTCTCCACATTTCATGTTCTCAACTCTTGACATTAACAAGTAGTCAGTGCAAGTAAGGCAGAATTTACGGAATGTTGGATGGCATTCCATTATGTTATCCATATGAGTCCACCCTCTGTTCTATTGGGATCCGAAGTTGGTGAATGAGGAAGAAGAGCACAGATGATTGCTTCCGTTGTCATTTTGTAGTGTTCAAGATCAGAACGAACTGCAGAAGTCATAGTCTTTGTCCCGAAAAATTGAACTCTCGAAAGAAGAACCTGCACGCCAGCATGTTTGTTGTCCCGGCTAAACCAAGTCGGAGCATTGGGAAAAATCTTCACCATTCCCTATTGAAACGTAGTTCAAGTATGATTCATTATGGGTTGCATGATAAAGCCAGGCTGCTTCCCACAGAAGCTCATCTTTATATCGAGTAGAATTGTAGAAGGCTTGAACTGAAGGTATGCTATTGCTATAGGATCCTCGGTAAGAGACAACAAACTGAAACAATTCTTGTGCATGACGAATCAATATATCTAAGTATGCAGAATCTGTATTGCGGAACTCTAATGAAGCAAATGCCATTGCTGCAGCTGTTACATCCGATCCAGGACTTGAAGTGTCTACCCTGAGAGTTGCCCTTTTCTCATTCATATTTTCAGGCCTTTTCCAACACTTATGATCAATGCTTGCATTTCCAACCTGAACATACAATACATTGCTTGAAGGATGTGTGTTGATCAAATAATCTGTGATCCATCTGATGAAAGACTGATTTTCCCCTAGTTGATGAGTAGCATCCATCTGATCCCCGTACTCCAACACACCCAAGACAAAAGAGTTGCAGTAAAAGCCATGGGTAACCCAAATTTGATGTGATCCCATGCATCATACATTCCTCCAGAAAGGTTTGCACCCACATCATTACCATCTGACAGAGCAGAGTTCCCTCTCCATGGTATGGGATTATCATTAGGAAGCTTCCCAGCCTTCTGAATAGGAAAGAAGGTCAATGCGACTTTCAAGGCTTAGGCATATTTCTGAGAAATGGCTCCGAGAGGACCTGGAACTGGCAAGACCTGATGGTGAGAATGCTTCCTGGAATGTAGTATTGTTAACACTGCTGCCATTGAACAACTGTAGAGCTTTGGAACATTTTGACAAATTACATATTCTAAAAAAGAAAACACATTTAATGATTTCTTCTTCAAAATAGGGTTTTGAAGAAGAATCAATCTCACACTGACATACAAGACGGAGTCTAACATCGGCTCCACTAGGGATGGCAGTTGCCGCTTTTTGGAGGTGCCAAGAACCGCAGAACTTTGGGAGAGCAGACAGTGCCTCCATCCATTGGGCAATGGAGTCCATTATTTCAACAAATCAACACAACTGAAGACTCAACTTATTAACAGGAAACTGACTGAATTGATTGAAAGACTAATTCGGCAAACATCAAACTAAACTATAATGAAACTGGAACAAAATGCTGCCTTTTGGCTTCTTATTTATTTAGAAAATCTATCCTACTTTGTTGTAAAAACACTAGATCAGGTAATACTGAAGTGCCAGATCAACCATTCAAGTAAACCTGAGAATGATGCCGCTTGAGAATGCTTCCACCAGGACACAGATGTAATTGCTGGCAACCCTTCATGCACGTAATGAATCTGGCTATGTATAAGACAGCTTGATCTATTAGTCAAACTGAAAAACATTTCCATGTATGCTGCAATTGGATCGCAGAATCCAGACTCTGTTGGGTGCCCCAAATCTGCAACACATACCTCCAGCTGCACACTTTCAATGTAAACATCTGTAGGCAACTCTATTGTTTCATGTTTCAAAGGAGGAAGAGTTTCCAAGAACTTTTTAGGGTCTCGGAAATCATATGACTGGATCTGCTCATTCAAATACTGAATCTCCTTCTCAACTCTTTCAACAACTAATTCACAAACACCATTTTTAGCTTCAAAAGGAAACTTCGAAGATTTCAAACCTTACAGCAAGGCACTGAAAAATTCTTCATTGAGTTCAAAATCCGCTAACCAATTTCTAACATCGTTTACTACTTCACAATGTGTAGGGTTTGCCACATACCCTACCATTGCATGAGCGGATCAGCAAGCACTGGAATGTCTGCATCGAGTTGGAGTCACCAAGTGAATGTTTCAGCCTTCATAAGTGTCTGACTGCTGTCCACCATCAGCATCAGATCTGCAACTTGATTTCATGTACTGGGACAAGACAATCAACAAGTCGAATGTCACATCAACAACAAACTATCTTCCCCAGTATGGTCGCCACTATGTTAGCGCTTGAATCTGCCTTAGGCTGAGGAAGGCGAGGTTCAAGGCAACATCAAACCAAGCTCAGTCTCGTAGCTAGCCCTACGAGGACAGGAGAGGGCTCTCTCCGGGTCTATCTCGGCATAAAAGTCTTCAAAGGAGCTGAGATGACCAATAAGGAATACTGATTTTAGGCTAGTAAATTGATAGAAAGGGTTGTTTTGAAATGATTTGGTTTTCTGGGCTGCATGGGGCAAAGAAACAGCTTTAACAGAGAAATGTAATCAAAAACATGGATTGTCTCCTGAGGCAAGGTAGGCAAGAGAGTTTAACATCAAATTGAGATTAAATGGAATGGAAAGACTGTTGAGGAGCTGACAAGGGCATAGAGGATGAATCCTTGTCAAACAGAAGAAAACATTAAATATGAACAAACTTAAAGGTAGAGCATATGAATTATGAATTCTACCTTAACACTTCATTTGTTCAAATGGAAATGATCATGAAATGACATGAACACATAACAGGCTACATATGAAACAAAGGAGGACACAAATATTAAATCTCATACCACAGGAATCTCAGAAGCCAGAGCTGTGTATTTTCATTAAAATCTCTGTCAAAGACTGTACAATGGAAGCTCTGTTTTCTCTTACACACGCACCTCTCCCCTCTCTCTTCAAATGATTTTTTAATACATTAAATAAAACTCTGCTAAGGGAAAAACAAATCGACCCCAAAACAGGGGCGCTATTTCACCTGCAGTTACAAAAATAGAAAAGAGCGTTGCATCTATTCTAAAATAGAATAGCGTCCCTCTAAAACTCCTCTGATGGCCGACAAACTGGAGCGCAGATCATTAACTGAAGTCTTAAATAGAATATCGGTTCCTATTTTTCCGTTGTGGTCGATGTCTTCTTTCTAATTTTGGCCTTTGACCTTGACTTCCATGTTATATTTTCCATTTGAAATAAAAACCAATTTTAATAAACATAGCTCAATATATTTTTAATACCAGCAAATCTGGCATAACAAGATTCTCCTCATGCCAGCAAAATCACAACTACGCGCCAACATTCACTTTCGGCAGATGATACTTTCACTTGGATTCGCCATTCACCATACCAATTAAATCTATTTTTAGTCTTATGAAAATCAAACAACTGCTCCTTAAAGTCATCTGCATACCTTTGGAAACCTTCCAATGTAAACCAGAACTAAATCCAACTCGCTTCCTCATCCAGAACTGAAACTTAAGAATCAGCTTCTGGAAGATAATGACCCCATCTAGAGGACTTCTCCATTCTTGAATGACTTCTTCTTTGAAGGGGCGTGTGACCTTGTCTCCACTTAGAGAAATATCGAGTCTGTTCTGTGTAAATAGGATCCACAAAGAATCCATAAACATCGACAGAGTCACATACAGAGAGAGAGAATTTCAAGTGGTCTGTGCCTTTAGCTGTTGAGAAGCCGGAATGTAACTTTCTCGCCCCCATATTTGCGCGCATGTAATTGTAATTTCAAATGGTCAAAAGAAACCAACATAGTCCCTTTGCAATCAACCAACGTAGTTCCTTTGCAGTCTTTAGAGGGCGCGCCACAAGATATGTAGTATATACAAGCTCAATAAAAGGTTGACATCCTGGCTATGAAAAATTAGAAAAATTCATCTCCCTGCATGCGATCTTGTCATCAATTCTAATCCAGTGATCTCTCTAGCATTCGTCTCTCCATGTTCAGTAAGACGTGGCAATTTGCATCTTATGTCTATTCACGTATCCTTGCAAACTGATTAAGCAGATTTGGTGTGAAACTGGACGCAAAGGCAAGCAATTTTGGCTCTATCTCTATATGGCTAGCGCGCCTCACCCAACGTGCCGCGCGCTCCTGGTGCGTAGCGCCTGAACAAAATAACACTAAGAAAATCACGCTGATGCATAGCGCGCCCTGGAAATAGCCCGATTTGCCCACAAACTCATAAAATTGCCTTAGAACAATTGGTCCAGCAATAATATCAACATTGGGAACAGTCCATGGATCATGTATATCAGGCATATTGAAGTTGCAAGTCCATATACGAGCATTGCGATCATCAGAGGAAGAAATTATTTTCAATCCATCATAGGACCATGCAATGCGAAAAATTGATCCTTCATGCCCAGTAAGCCTATTCAATAGGGCGGAACCATGATTTTCAAGTTTCTCATTTGTGGTCCTGATGGCTGGGCGAGTGAAATGTAGTTCCTCTGAACTTGTGACCACAGTTGTTGGTTAAGAAACAATTTTCCAGATCAAAATCTCATTATAAATAGTACCTGATGCAATACTAAGTGTCTCCACATTTCATGTTCTCAACTCTTGACGTTAACAAGTAGCCAGTGCAAGTAAGGCAGAATTTACGGAATGTTGGAAAGCATTCCATTGTGTTATCCATATGAGTCCACCCTCTGTTCTATTGGTAGCCGAAGTTGGTGAATGAGGAAGAAGAGAACAGATGATTGCTTACGCTATCATTTTGTATCGTTCAAGATCAGAACGAACTGCAGAAGTCATAGTCTTTGTCCCGAAAAATTGAACTCTCGAAAGAAGAACTTGCACGCCAGCATGTTTGTTGTCCCAGCTAAACCAAGTCGGAGCATTGGGAAAAATCTTCGTCATTCCCTACTGAAACGTAGTTCAAGTATGATTCATTGTGGGTTGCATGATAAAGCCAGGTTGTTGCCCAAATAATCTCATCTTTATATCGAGTAGAATTGTAGAAGGCTTGAAATGAAGGTATGCTATTGCTATAAGAGCCTCGGTAAGAGTCAGCAAACTGAAAAAATTCTTGTGCATGACGAATCAATATATCTAAGTATGCAGAATCTGTATTGCGGAACACTAATGAAGCAGATGCCATTGCTGCAGTTGTTACATCCGATCCAGGACATGAAGTGTCTACCCTGAGAGTTGGCCTTTTCTCATTCATATTTTCAGGCCTTTTCCAACACTTATGATCAATGCTTGCATTTCCCACCTGAACATATACATTGCTTGAAGGATGTGCTTTGATCAAATAATCTGTGATCCATCTGATGAAAGACTGAGCTGCCCCTAGTTGATGAGTAGCATCCATCTGATCCCCGTACTCCAACACACCCAAGACAAAAGAGTTGCAGTAAAAGCCATGGGTAACCCAAATTTGATGTGATCCCCTGCATCATACATTCCTCCATAAAGGTTTGCACCCACATCATTACCATCTGACAGAGCAGAGTTCCCTCTCCATGGTATGGGATTATCATTAGGAAGCTTCCTAGCCTTCTGAATAGGAAATAAGGTCAATGCGACTTTCAAGGCTTGGGCATATTTCTGAGAAATGGCTCCGGGAGGACCTGGAACTGGCGAGACCTGATGGTGAGAATGCTTCCTGGAATGTAGTATTGTTAACACTACTGCCATTGAAAAACTGTAGAGCTTTGGAACATTTTGAAAAATTACATATTCTAAAAAAAAAACACATTTAATGATTTCTTCTTCAAAACAGGGTTTTGAAGAAGAATCAATCTCACACTGACATACAAGACGGAGTCTAACATCGACTCCACTAGGGATGGCAGCTGCAGCTTTTTGGAGGTGCCAAGAACCGCAGAACTTTGGGAGAGCAGACAGTGCCTCCATCCATTGGGCAATGGATTCCATTATTTCAACAAATCAACACAACTGAAGACTCAACTTATTAACTAGAAAATGACTGAATTGATTGAAAGACTAATTCGGCAAACTTCAAACTAAACTATAATGAAACTGGAACAAAATGCTGCCTTTTGGTTGCTTATTTATTTACAAAATCTACCCTACTTTGCTGTAAAAACACTAGATCAGGTAATACTGCAGTGCCAGATCAACCATTCAAGTAAACCTGAGAATGATGCCGCTTGAGAATGCTTCCACCAGGACATAGATGTAATTGCTGGCAACCCTTCATGCACGTAATGAATCTGGCTATGTATAAGACAGCTTGATCTATCAGTCAAATTGGAAAACATTTCCATGTATGCTGCAATTGGATCGCGGAAGCCAGACTCTGTTGGGTGCCCCAACTCTGCAACACATACCTCCAGCTGCACACTGTCAATGTAAACATCTGTAGGCAACTCTATTGTTTCGTGTTTCGAAGGAGGAAGAGTTTCCAAGAACTTTTTAGGGTCTCGGAAATCATATGACTAGATCTGCTCATTCAAATACTGAATCTCCTTCTCAACTCTTTCAACAACTAATTCACAAACACCAGTTTTAGCTTCAAAAGGAAACTTCAAAGATTTCAAACCTTGCAGCAAGGCACTGAAAAATTCTTCATTGAGTTCAAAATCCGCTAACCAATTTCTATCATCGTTTACTACTTCACAATGTGCAGGGTTTGCCACATACCCTACCATTCCATGAGCGGATCAGCAAGCACTGGAATGTCCAGATTGAGTTGGAGTCGCCAGGTGAATGTTTCAGCCTTCATAAGTGTCTGACTGTTGTCCACCATCAACATCAGATCTGCAACTTGATTTCATGTACTGGGACAAGACAATCAACAAGTCGAATGTCACATCAACAACAAACTATCTTCCCCAGTATCGTCGCCACTATGTTAGCGCTCGAATCTTCCTTAGGCTGAGGAAGGCGAGGTTCAAGGCAACATTAAACCAAGCTCAGCCTCGTAGCTAGCCCTACGAGGATAGGAGAGGGCTCCTCCGGGTCTATCTCGGTAGAAAAGTCTTTAAAGGAGCTGAGATGACCAATAAGGAATATTGATTTTAGGCTAGTAAATTGGTAGAAAGGGTTTTTTTGAAATGATTGGGTTTTCTGGGCTGCATGGGGCAAAGAAACAACTTGAACAGAGAAATGTAATCAAAAACACATATTGTCTCCTGAGGCAAGGTAGGCAAGAGATTTTAACATCAAATTGAGATTAAATGGAATGGCAAGACTGCTGAGGAGCTGACAAGGGCATAGAGGATGAATCCTTGTCAAACAGAAGAAAACATTAAATATGAACAAACTTAAAGGCAGAGCATATAAATTATGAATTCTACCTTAACACTTCATTTGTTCAAATGGAAACGATCATGAAATGACATGAACACATAACAGGCTACATATGAAACAAAGGAGGACACAAAATGTTAAATATCATACCATAGGAATCTCAGAAGCCAGAGCTGTGTATTTTCATTAAAATCTCTGTCAAAGACTGTACAATGGAAGCTCTGTTTTCTCTTACACACACACCTCTCCCCTCTCTCTTCAAATGATTTTTTAATACATTAAATAAAACTCTGCTAAGGGAAAAACAAATCGACCCCAAAACAGGGGCGCTATTTCACCTGCAGTTACAAAAATAGAAAAGAGCGTTTCATCTATTCTAAAATAGAATAGTGTCCCTCTAAAACTCCTATGATGGCCGACAAACTGGAGCGCAGATCATTAACTGAAGTCTTAAATAGAATATCGGTTCCTATTTTTCTGTTGTGGTCGATGTCTTCTTTCTAATTTTGGCCTTTGACCTTGACTTCCATGTTATATTTTCCATTTGAAATAAAAACCAATTTTAATAAACATAGCTCAATATATTTTTAATACCAGCAAATCTGGCATAACAAGATTCTCCTCATGCCAGCAAAATCACAACTACGCGCCAACATTCACTTTCGGCAGATGATACTTTGACTTGGATTCGCCATTCACCATACCAATTAAATCTATTTTTAGTCTTATGAAAATCAAATAACTGCTCCTTAAAGTCATCTGCATACCTTTGGAAACCTTCCAATGTAAACCAGAACTAAATCCAACTCGCTTCCTCATCCAGAACTGAAACTTAAGAATCAGCTTCTGGAAGATAATGACCCCGTCTAGAGGACTTCTCCATTCTTGAATGCCTTCTTCTTTGAAGGGGCGTGTGACCTTGTCTCCACTCAGAGAAATATCGAGTCTGTTCTGTGTAAATAGGATCCACAAAGAATCCATAAACATCGACAGAGTCACAAACAGAGAGAGAGAATTTCAAGTGGTCTGTGCCTTTAGCTGTTGAGAAGCCGGAATGTAACTTTCTCGCCCCCATATTTGCGCGCATGTAATTGTAATTTCAAATGGTCAAAAGAAACCAACATAGTCCCTTTGCAATCAACCAACGTAGTTCCTTTGCAGTCTTTAGAGGGCGCGCCACAAGATATGTAGTATATACAAGCTCAATAAAAGGTTGACATCCTGGCTATGAAAAATTAGAAAAAATCATCTCCCTGCATGTGATCTTGTCATCAATTCTAATCCAGTGATCTCTCTAGCATTCGTCTCTCCATGTTCAGTAAGACGTGGCAATTTGCATCTTATGTCTATTCACGTATCCTTGCAAACTGATTAAGCAGATTTGGTGTGAAACTGGACGCAAAGGCAAGCAATTTTGGCTCTATCTCTATATGGCTAGCGCGCCTCACCCAACGTGCCGCGCGCTCCTGGTGCGTAGCGCCTGAACAAAATAACACTGAGAAAATCACGTTGATGCATAGCGCGCCCTAGAAATAGCCTGATTTGCCCACAAACTCATAAAATTGCCTTAGAACAATTGGTCCAGCAATAATATCAACATTGGGAACAGTCCATGGATCATGTATATCAGGCATATTGAAGTTGCAATTCCATATACGAGCATTGCGATCATCAGAGGAAGAAATTATTTTCAATCCATCATAGGACCATGCAATGCGAAAAATTGATCCTTCATGCCCAGTAAGCCTATTCAATAGGGCGGAACCATATTGAAGATTTTCCAGTTTCTCATTTGTGGTCTTGATGGCTGGGCGAGTGAAATGTAGTTCCTCTGAACTTGTGACCACAGTTGCCAGTTAAGAAACAATTTTCCATATCAAAATCTCATTATAAATAGTACCTGGTGCAATACTAAGTGTCTCCACATTTCATGTTCTCAACTCTTGACGTTAACAAGTAGTCAGTGCAAGTAAGGCAGAATTTACGGAATGTTGGATGGCATTCCATTGTGTTATCCATATGAGGCCACCCTCTGTTCTATTGGGAGCCGAAGTTGGTGAATGAGGAAGAAGAGCACAGATGATTGCTTCCACTATCATTTTGTATTGTTCAAGATCAGAACGAACTGTAGAAGTCATAGTCTTTGTCCCGAAAAATTGAACTCTCGAAAGAAGAACCTGCACGCCAGCATGTTTATTGTCCCGGCTAAACCAAGTCGGAGCATTGGGAAAAATCTTCGCCACTCCCTACTGAAACGTAATTCAAGTATGATTCATTGTGGGTTGCATGATAAAGCCAGGCTGCTGCCCACAGAAGCTCATCTTTATATCGAGTAGAATTGTAGAAGGCTTGAACTGAAGGTATGCTATTGCTATAGGAGCCTGGGTAAGAGTCAGTAAACTGAAACAATTCTTCTGCATGACGAATCAATATATCTAAGTATGCAGAATCTGTATTGCGGAACACTAATGAAGCAGATGCCACTGATGCAGCTGTTACATCTGATCCAGGACTTGAAGCGTCTACCCTGAGAGTTGGCCTTTTGTCATTCATATTTTCAGGCCTTTTCCAACACTTATGATCAATGCTTGCATTTCCCACCTGAACATACAATACATTCCTTGAAGGATGTGCGTTGATCAAATAATCTGTGATCCATATGATGAAAGACTGAGATGCCCCTAGTTGATGAGTAGCATCCATATGATCCCTGTACTCCAACACACCCAAGACAAAAGAGTTGCAGTAAAAGCCATGGGTAACCCAAATTTGATGTGATCCCCTGCATCATACATTCCTCCATAAAGGTTTGCACCCACATCATTACCATCTGACAGAGCAGAGTTCCCTCTCCATGGTATGGGATTATCATTAGGAAGCTTCCCAGCCTTCTGAATAGGAAAGAAGGTCAATGCGACTTTCAAGGCTTGGGCATATTTCTAAGAAATGGCTCCGGGAGGACCTGGAACTGGCGAGACCTGATGGTGAGAATGCTTCCTGGAATGTAGTATTGTTAACACTGCTGCCATTGAAGAACTGTAGAGCTTTGGAACATTTTGACAAATTACATATTCTAAAAAAAAAACACATTTAATGATTTCTTCTTCAAAACAGGTTTTGAAGAAGAATCAATCTCACACTGACATACAAGATGAAGTCTAACATTATGGATTCTTACGGCTCATCCCTTTACCATGTCTCAAATGTAGTGGTACCTTATCTCAATAAGCTTGGACTTGTCATGAAATATGAGATTCTCTACTAATTAGGTCCGACTCTTGTCATCAAAATATATGACTGTATTATCTAGGACCTACTCAAATATATCTCCAAAGATATTTCTCAACCAAACTTCCTCACAACTATCCATGTTAGCAACAATGTATTCTTCCTCGATTATGCTTAAAGTTATAGACTTATGTTTCCTTCTCATCTAAGATATCATTGTGGATCCCAAGCTAAGGAAGCACCCTCGTTTGTTCTTCTTGAATAATGTTTCCATCCCAATTATCATCAATGTATCCATGTATTTTTACATTTATGATAGTATATCTCGGACTAAGGTTAATTGTCCCATGCAAATATGTAAAAATTTGTTTGGCAGCAACCCAATGTGCATGAAGGGGCTTTGTCATGATTGAATTAAAGTGTTCACTACAAAGCATATGTCTGATCAACTTTTCACAAGGAACATCAATGCACTAATCAATTTTTGATACTCAGAAGGGTTAACCAAGCCAAGTCCAGTAGCATCTCCACACAACTTCTTGAAATTCATCTCCATCGGGATGGCGAAGGATTTGAATTCAATCATTCAAAATCTATCTAATAGATTCACAACATATTTTCATTGGGAAAGGAAAATCTCTCCAAGTCTATGCCAAACTTCTAATCCCAGGAAGTAATGCACCATACCAAGATCCTTCATTTCAAACATAGAGGCCAGTTCAATCTTACACTCGAGCATCAAGGGCTCACTACTTGTCAAGAATAGATCATCAACATATAGAACCAAAATTAAAGGCATACCTTGGACCAACTTAAAGTAGATGTTATGGTTTGCACTATTTCTTGTGAATCCAAGCTTCGCCAAGTAAATATTAATGCAAACATATTAGGCTTTAGGGGCTTGTTTCAAACCATATAATGCCTTCTTCAACTTTCACATGTGAGTCTTCTTTTCCTTCACTTCAAATCTAAATAGATGCTCAATGTAAACTTCTTCCTATAGTATTCCATGAAGAAATATCATCTTTACATCCATTTGGTGAAGATTCCATCCTTGACTAGAAGTAAAGGCAAAAATCAATCTGATGGTGGTGTAGCGAGCAACGGGAGAAAATATATCATCATAATATTCTCCCTATTTATAGGAGAACCCTTAAGCCACGAATATTTCCTTATACTTCTTGATACTTCCATCAGCTCCATGTTTGATTTTGTATATCCATTTCGAAGTCACAACAGATTTTCCTTTTGGTCTCGAAATGACATCCCATACATCACTTTTCATAATTGAATCATATTCTTTGGCCATGGAACCCTTCCAAACTTTTTCTTTCATGGCTTCTTCAAATGTGGAAGGCTCATCCGGAATGATTATACTCATTACTACAATGTATCCCTATATTAACATGTCTTCTTGCTTTCTCTAAAGGTCTCTTTGGTAGGGATATGTCTGTCATCATCCTACAATGTATCTCAAAGCCATAATAGTCTCTTCCTGGAAGAAGGATCATTTGGTGGAGGGTCTAGAGGATCCATGGGCTACATAGTATCATCAATAATGTCCTTCTCAGATTCTGTCATGGAAGGACCTTCTAGTATATCCATATCTTCATCCTTCTTTTTAGGAGGAGGAGGCAGCCAAATATCTAAGGGAATCAAATTTATCGAAAGTTACATCCTTGCTAAACTTAATCTTCCTTTGAGTATATAGATAGATATATATATATATATATATATATATATATATATATATATATATATATATATATATATATATTATATATATATATATAATATATATATATATATTTCTAAATGCTTAAGAATTTTCACAGTATCCAAAAAACATACCTTTCTTTTCAGTGGCTTCTAGTTCGTTCTTCTTGTCCTTCGACACATGGAAATATGCAGGGCAGCCAAATATCCTGAGATGTCCAATGTCTGGCTTCACACCTGTAAATACTTCTTCAAGAGTCTTTTTGTCTAAGGCTTGATGAGAAACCTTGTTTTGAACATATATTGTTGTATTTGTTTCTTCTCCCCAAATGAATTTCGGTAGCTTTTGATCATGCAGCATCCCAAGAAGCTTCCATAATAGACTTGTTCTTCCTTTCAACTACTCGATTTTTCTTAGGATTATAAGTACAATAGTTTCCTTCTTTATAACATCTTTCATGCAAAAGTCCACAAACTCATTTGATGTATATTCTCCACCATTGTCAAACTTGAAGACCTTGATTTTCTTCTATGTTTGATTTTCAATTAATGCCTTGAAATCTATGAACATATCAAAAGCCTCATCCTTATGCGTCAAGTAGTATATCCATATCATCTTGGATAAATCATTAATAAAATTTATGTAGTAGATATGGCCACCAAGGGAATGCACAAGCATGGGTCCACATAGGTCAGAATGAATGATTTGGAGAATGCCATTAGTCTTGTTCTTGTTGGAGGGGAATGGTCCCCATGTCTTCCTTCCACTAGCACATATTGGACATAGTCCATCTTGTATAGCTTAAAAGTCAGGAATCCCATAGAATAAATTCTTCAATTTCAGGAGAGCTCCATAATGTATATGTGCCAACCTTCAGTGTCATAGCTCGCTTTGATGATAGGTTTCGTGGACCATTTCCAGCAAAGGTCTTCCATTGATTCTATAGAGTCCTTCAACTCCATATCCTAAAGTAAAAGCATCCCTCATTCAGGAATACGAAGGCTAAGTGAGGATTTTTCCTTTTAAGAAGGCTAATCCCATCCCTTTGTCTTCTAAGGTAGAAATAGATACCAAATTCTTATTTAGTTTTGGAACATACATTACTTCATGAAGAAGAAAAGATTCCCCAAATTCCAAATCAAATTTGACAGAACCAAATCCCTTCACTGGATATGAAGACTTGTCCCAAGAATTATCTTCAAACTTTTATCCCTCTCAACCAAATTTGAGGGGACTTCCTTATACCTAGATAAGTGTCTCGAAGCTCCACTATCTACCATCCAACTATCAAACAAATCTGGAGGGGAAGAACTAGAAAGGTAATAAATAAGGATATATTTAGACTGACTAGAAGATGCATTATTTTCATACGTATAGTTCCTTGACTTCTTTTGAGGATGATAGCCTTATTTATGATCATTTGCAGCATGTCTTCTTAATCTATCATCTCTTCCTCTTCAATCATCTCTTCCTCTATTATTAAACCTACAATTATTGAAGCTACGATTTTTTTTGTACCTTGACCTTGGATAATCCCTCTTCCCTTAGAAACCTTAAGCATAGTGGCCAAACCTATGACAATTATAACACTCAATATTTAACATATCCTCATCTCTTCTTGTTATTCTATTAGAGTCCCTTGGGGAAATATTTCTTAAATTAGATGGGCCTCCTCTTCATTTCCTCTTCTTGTCTCGAGAAACAAAGGTAGATGGCTCTCCTTCTTCATGATTTCAAATTCTTCCATGAGAATTCATCCTAGATTCCTCTTGAGTATATTGTCCAATGAGCTCATCAAATGTTGGTAGTTTGTTGTTGTTTCTTATAGTAGTAATGAAGGTTTCCCATATAGGATGAATACCTTGAAGAGTGATCATCACCAACTCTCTATTTGATACAATCTCACCAATAGTTTGTATTTTATCTCTTAGTTGAGATACCCTCATGATGTAGGATTACACATATTCCCCCTTGTCCATCTTCAATTCTTGAGTTTGTTCTTCAAGGAGAGGATGTGTTTCAAGTTGTTGGCTTGATACATCCGAACTAGCTTATCATACATATCCTTGGACTTCTTTAAGTTACCAACATAAACAAGTAAATGATCTTGCAAAACTTGAATCATAATTTTATTATCCTTGATCTCAGCTTTCTTATTCTTGGACTTGGTGGCAGATGGAGCATTCTCTAGAGGCTCATGAAACTTTCCTTGCACATATTCCAAAACATTATTTTCATCTAGTATAACTTCCAACCTAATCTTCCAAGTACCAAAGTTTGATGAATCTCCCAGCTTCTCATATGATCCCTGGAGAAAGAGGTAGTCATCTTGTCCAAATCAGAAAGGCTCCTACAACTTCTTTCAAAGAAGATTGCTTCTTGTCTCTTGTTTCCTTGGCCTTTTCTCTTCACCTTAGCTTTAATACCATATTAATTTTCCACTGTTCTATGTTGTTACAATCACTTTAGCCAAATTCTTAACTTCAATTTGCAATCAATTTAATCTTTCAGTAATCAGTAGCAATTGTAGATAGAATAGTAAATTCAATGTACAATAAGAGATAATCAGAAGCAATGACAAGAGACACCAAATTTGGTCAAAGATTAGGGGAAAACCCCACAAGGGGGAAAACCCTTTCAAATTATTTTTCTTATTGGATTTTCATAAAATGTTCAACACCGAGAGTACAATGATCCAATCATCAAGAATTTAAAGGTCAACAACTTTGACTTATATGAGAAACCATCCAACAAATATACAAAATATGAACCAATACTCAATTTTGGTTAACGGTCAAAGTTTGCAATTATTTCCAAATCAACAGTAGTCAAAGTGTGCCCTAACCAGTCAACAAATCAGCAATAAAATTTCTCCAATGAAGCTTGGTCAAAGGTTAACGAATTTGGCCACCTTTGATGATCAAAAAGAGGTCAAAATAGTCCCAAACAAGGTAATCAAACCCGGTCAATGGAGAGATATATTTGCGGTCAACCTTTTACGATCAATATAGGTCAAAGTGCTCAAAATTCCTTGGTTCCTGTGCCAAATAATGTGGCCTAGAAAAAAAGAAATTTCTCCAAGGAAGAATGAAGTCAAACCATGCCCAAATAATTGAAGTCAACACTTGTCAAAGTCTCCTACATAGAAAAGTCAATGCTGAAATTTCAGAGCTGTCAAGGACCCTTACACATGTGAAGAAAACAAGTTGCCTTAGACCTGTATGAACCAATCAAATTTTGGAGAGAGAAGAAGATAAGTGTTGTTGTGATGCCAAATGAGGTGTGATTTAGCTTGTAGATATATGAGTTGGAAGGGTGCCAATTTTGCTTCTAGGCCAACCTTGACTTTTGTGTTATTGTGGGTTTTCACATCAAAAATACATTTCTCCTTAACCAAATTGAGTGTTTCCAATGGAAATTTTGGGTCTCTCTAGATGAGGAATTTTGTCCAATGAAGGGAATTTATCCTTGAGCTGCCAAATTAATAGTATGGAGTTTATGTAAGGGGGAACGATGATGGATTTTCCTGAATGCTAATTTTTTTTCTTGTTATGTGTTAAATACTTTGACTAGAAAATACAGTATTCATTAGTAGACTTATTTTAGAGATTAGTGTGTTGTTTTTGGCAGGGTATTATGCAAAGACTAGTGCGTTGTTTAAAATGGCTGAGTATTGTGTGTGCAGAGATCAATGAAAAAATATTAAATGATAGATATTGCCTATGAATTTAAGGGTGTTGATAATTTCCCTTCTTATAAGAGTTAATTTATTTTTATGTATTTATGATGTTGCTTTCTTAAAGGATTGAGGTGTAGAAGCTTGTGACTTATATTGTGACTAGTGTTTTACAAAGATCTTCACTTTCTATGTTTTAGTGAAAAAGAGATTTTTATTGATTGAACTACGTGTTTGATCTACCCTTGTTTGATTGATGACATTGTATGATGAATGCAGAGGTTGTATGTTGTTGATATGTATTTCTATTTAGTATTTGAGTATAGCGAATAAATGAATATGCTAGCAGTGACTTAATGATTTATGCAAAGATTTGTGACCAATGAAGTTTTGTAATCAGGAAATTGTTGTTTAATTTTCATGATGTGACAGTTGGAGTACAGATCTAATAGTATATGAAATGAAGAGGTTGTTTGTAAAGATCATTCTTTTACTGGGGTATACTCATAATATGTGCATTAGTGATTCAATTTCTTAGCTTATGATGACTTGGATCTCACAATGAATGGAGGCTCGATGATTTTCATTAATTGAAGTATGGTTATGTATTTTCTCGATTACAACACCTTGTTCACAAGATTAATGATAGAGATTGAATGCAAGGATTGTTGTTTCTTGTCTACAATGAACAGAGATTAGATTACAGTATTGACATTTTGTGCTTACCCTGAGTTTAATGTTGTGTGCCACTAATATATCATGGAGAGATATGTATGGCAGACACTTATTTTCCTACTAATGTTATCAATCTATGTTGGTGTTTATCATTGATAAATATGAGCCTATTGTAGAGTTTACATCCGAAATTGAATACTTCATGATGATGTTACTATTTGCCAAAGTGATTGGTTAATGTTCCTACGATGTGTTGGTTGCTTATTGAGGTTAATGTACTAGATGTAGGATATTTATGTTCATTTTGTCAAAGGCTTAATATTATTTTAATTTTCTATTGTTCGTATTATGTAGATATAGGCTTGACAATGACATTGTGTATTGTCACATGTCTTGTTGAAATGTATTAATATTGAGAACAATATGGTGGTGGTTTCATTGAGTTAATTGCACAATTCTGAGGGATATTATTATGTTTTACATTCAGAGATAGTATTTGTTTCAAAGAGGGTTTTAGTATTTTTGAGAGTTGTTTGATGTGATTGTCAAGGAATGTCTTGATGAGTATGTTGATGATAGATAAGTTCGATCAAATACTTTGGCTTGGTATTCGATGGTGTTGATAACCTAGGGTTTGATGATTTATTGAGAATATTTATTTTTTGATCAATGATCTATTGCAGAGAGTGTTTGGTATTCAATTATACAGATTGAACACAATGGTTTATGTGGGTATAGTTTGATAATTATATGAAACGTGTCCTGCAGGATTTGTGTTTGATTCGGGTAGATCCAGTGTGAAATATTTTGAAACGTGGTCCATAAGGAGACTGAGGGTTGGAACCTTCATTGAAGAAGTGGTAGCTTCCTTCTTGTAGTGGCCAGTAAATTGATCAGGGAGTAGTAGCTTCCCTTCAGTGGAGCCTGCGCACTGGTAAGTCTGCGCCAGTGTAATATGTAAAAATATTTTTCTTTATAATAATAAGAAGAAGGAGACAACAACACCAGTGGTTTTTTTCAATTGGATTTTCCACCTAATATTTGGTGTCCCTATTTGTTGATGATGTGTTGTATTCTTATGATTCACATGCCTTATGATTAAATGTTGCTCACGGCTTATTTCTCTTGCTTAGATCTATTTCATATTGTGTTAAGAATTAAATGATGGTTCAATTAATATTGCAAAATAAAAGTAAAACTACTAATTGAATGAAATATTGATTCACCCCCCCCCCTCCTGTTATTCAATAAAAAACATTTATAATAGTGACATGAGATTAGTACACGAATAAAAATTCATGAGCAAAGGTTTTTAATTCTAAAAAGAAACAGGTTCAAAATTATTCCATCGCATAATTAAATCCACATATTTAAAATAAGGGGGAGGAATAACTTTTAGAAGGGATTCCCTTACAAAAGAGAAAATTCTTAAAATAGAGCAAGTTGGGGGGGAAGGACAATTTTTGCAAGGAACTGGATAAAGATAGGATTAAGGATTAAAATAAAAAGTTGAGTATAGGATTTAGAGATTAAAAAAAAGGAAAGAAGTTATCGCACGAAAAAAGATACCTAACAATAGAAGAAATTATACAACAAATATGTTATGTAAAAGAGCCTGAGGGCACTAAAGATGGGCATGCTTAGGGGAATTGGAGGTTTGAGAGACAAGTTCCCAAAATGAAAAGGGACTAGTGAATCACTAAAGAGAGGATCCATAGAAACTTGAGGATATATGGGAGGGTTCACCATTGGCAAAGGGCTATCCAAGAAACAAGGGGGTGCACATTGGTGAAAAGGGAGGGTGAATTAACTATGAATGGGAACAAGGAGAGGGACATCAAGGTGAGAATTATCCCATGAAGGAAAGAAAAAGTGGGAAGAAGATATATACCTCGAAGAAGAGAAAATCGAACCCATGAGTCATGTTTTGCATATAACATAACAAAAGAAACGAAAATGGTTCATTTACCAAATTCCTCTCATGTGAGCCTACTTTGTAGTTAAACTAGAGCACATAGAGAGGGAAGAAGGAGCAATTCTCTCACATTCTCTAAAAATTAATAAAAGAAATAAAATCAAGTGTATAACGTATTATAATTAGAGAGGTAAATGGCCATTTATTTCCTATGAATTCAATTATTTCATATTTTAAAATAAAAAATAATTAAATAATAGAAAATATTAAGGGAGAGGGGACTTCTCACAAAATATCCCATTGGAGGGCTTGTGGAAGGTACATTATGAGGTCCTACAAAAACGATTGTGTGAAAGCAACACACAATTTTTCATGGGTGTATCATGTGCAAGAGAAGCTCTTGAGGAAGGAGAGAAGTAAATATCTTGTGCAAGAGTGTTGAACCATATATTCAATTTTTAAGAGATCCTACATGAATAATGTGGCATGAACTTGACTTAAATAAAAAGTTAAAATGACCTTGGATAACCACCACTAATGAACTCAATTATCTTATTCTACAATTTTCCTCCATATATACAATCCCCTTGTGACCCTCCTGGTATGCCTAGTACAAAAACCTGTGTGTGGGAATAGACATGAAAATATAATACATACCCAACATGTTGATCTATCAATGCATAGACCAATCATATATTCATATGTCATAGGGATGCTTTAACATTGTTGCCCTTTTAAGAAACAAGTGGTAGTGAAAAAGGATGCAACATGGTGGTATGAATGCATTAAAAAGTCAAATCCATTTTTCATCAAGAACTTTTAAAATCATTCCCAAATTCTAACTAAATAGGTCAAAGCCATTTTTCATTGAAATATTTTAAAATCCTTCCCAAATTCCAACTAAAAATGCACTATGTTCAATAAAGGTTTTGGGTTAGGGAACATGGATGGCTTTGGTTATTATTCTCTATCAAGTGCACAAAGGATCCTTGGATGTAAAATAAATTTAAATTATTTTCATATTTATTTGGGTATGTTGAGTGGGAAAATTTTCATATGTTATGTTTTCAAATGCAAGACCCTCCAAACAACCCACTATAAATCTATATAGTTATCTTTAATAATTTGGATATGTAGATACCCTAGGTAGATGTAGGAGAACATATTAAGGATCAAACAAGTAATGAAATATTTCTATATTTTTCAATCCCACCATGCTAATAATTTGAGGGAAAATTAAAGAATGTCATACAAGCTTAATCAACGGATATGTGATGTTAATAAAACATAAGAGGAAGGCCAAGGAGACAAGTAGAAAGCTCAAATTTTTCTATGAGGAAATGATGATTTTTCACCTTCTAATCAAAGTTAATTGTTGAAGATTTTATATGAAGTGAGATGTCAATATTTCCTTGTGATCTTATCATTCATATAAGGGATATGAGTAAAGTTGTAGAAGTAAAAGAGAACACCACCCTCAAAAAATGTATGGGTTAAGTATTGATGATTTCACATGAAGTGAGATGTTAGTAGTTGTTCTTGATCACATTAGTTGTATACATGCAAATGTAAAAGAAAAAGGAACACCGCCTTATCACTAGGACCTTGTTAGCTAGTACCCTTAACTCGACAATCACCTTGTCAGGGAAAAAACTCCTTCTTAATTACTTGAACACCATAAATTCTCAGTTGTTGCATGGAATAGGCATGAAGGGAAATATAGAAATTCCATTTTAGTTGTTCATCCTTTATTTTTAGATTTACTTTTGGGTATCATAGTTTAAGTAGATCACCAAAAGAAACGAGTAAATTTTAACCTAAAGTAGCTTGCTTCTTTTACATTTTTTTTCATACCATTATTTTCTAATTTTTCACTATAAATTAAATTATTTTAAATCAATAATTATTCCCTAACAACAACAATACATTAAGAAGAGTAAAACCCTAACTGAATTATTAATCCCTAGTTTTCCTGAACTTTCCTAAGACCCTAGTGGTGACTCAACCTCACAAAGAATAATGATCCTAGATAAAATTTTCTTATTTGGTATCAAGTTATCTTTTACGGGTTGTCCTTTACTCCTTAATACTTTATAAAGGATGGTTGGCGTCCTATTATGGAATATGGTCTTTTTACTTCCTCCTAGGTTTGGTTCACCTATTCCATCTTTTGATGATCCAAACACATCTACAAAAACTAACTCTAATACCAAGGGTGCCAAGGCTCCAATTAGTAAGATTATGTGGGTTAGGTTGAAGAATCTAGATTTGATGAAGTGTTATTGTATGCATGTTGATCTATTGAAGGTGCAGAGTTGAAGGTATTTTTATGAACATCATATAGATAGAATCACAATGAATATTGTTGCAAGTACTCTCTCAATTGTACTAAATGTTGAGAAGTTCCTATTACAAACAAGAATGGGGGTTATTTTTATTAAAGCAATGTATTGGGAAGCATGGGTTGTTTCATCAAAAGGATTTTGGGAGGGTTTTATCAATATCTAGTGATATTAGAGGTATTCTTTAACATCCAATGAACACAGGTGCTATGACACAAGTTGACTATATGGAGGCACCTTAATTATGCATAATATAGAAGGGTTTGAACTAGGGACCTACCAACATGAAACTAGGTAAACACCCACCAACATTAGCCACAACTGGTGCAGCTAACTCCTTAGTTTTGTACAAAATATTTGTTTCAATGTATTGCATTGTTATAACAATGTGAACTTGGCATATAATAATATTTTAATAGCAAACTTTGGTATACAAAATTAATGACATAAAAATAGCTATAAATAAAACAATAATTTCAACACATTGTAATGGTTTACTAGTAGATTTTAATGTAACAAATTATTCCATTTTAATTCAATAAACTATGCAATTCATGGATATCATGTAACATTAAAACAACTCTCTCTCTCTCTCTCTCTCTCTCTCCTCTCTCTCTCTCTCTCTCTCTCTCTCTCTATATATATATATTTATATAATTATATATATATATATATATATATATATTATATATTATATATATATATATATAGAGAGAGAGAGAGAGAGAGAGAGAGAGAGAGAGATTCAAACTTCTTATGTAATTTTCTAAAACAAAAGACTTGAATCTATTCTACTCATCAATGGAAACAAATAAACAATCAATAAATCACAACATAATCACGAGACAAGATTCAATCACATATTCTCAAAGATTTATCTAAGTGGAAAGAAACTGCTCAAAACTCCTTCCTATATGTATTTCATTAATCATAAAATAGAGAAGAAATACAATGTTTGCTCAAGCCTAAGCAACCTCTGCATTAGTATAATTTATCTCACTACTTCACAAACTGACCCTGACCAATACTTAGCCAATTTTCTGCTTGCCCAAGCTCTTATTTCCTTGTGATTTTCAATAAGGAATTATCCCCCTATTAATTAGGGAAATTGTTTATTGAGAATTGTGCAATTCCTTTAGGCTTTTCTCTGACTACATGCACCACCTATACAACCCAGAAAATTATAAAACTGATAGTACACTGCCCTTGAACTCTAATCTCAACTAGGTAACTCGAGTTATCCACATGCATCAATTATTCTAGGTTGACTGATTATTTAACTGAAATATTACCAGAAGTTACACCCCACTACTGAACCCTCCACTAGTTCGTAATCAGTTAGAACTAGTTAAACTCATAATAACTCAAATTAACTGAACCTAATTTCAAGAAATTAGAAACCAATCATAACTAAACATAACTCAAGTGTCTCCAACTTAAATAAACTATATTAACTGAGTGACAAGGCCATGTCACCTTAGTTAACTACCTCCAAGTATTTTTATGAAATTAGAATTTAAATTTCTCCTAATTAATTTTGGGAAAATTTAAATTAGGAATTGCTTGTTGTGTTTTCAACACTCCCTCTCAGCAAGAAAGGGATTATCTGATACCTCAATCTTGCCTCTATGAAACTCGAATTTTCCTCTTTACAATGCCTTTGTGAAGATGTTTGTATCTTGTTCCTCTATAGGAATGTACACCAACAACATGATTCACCTATGCACACAAAATCGTAGATGGTGATACCGGATGTCGATATGATTGGATCGATCATGAAAAAATGGATTCAAAGAGTTTGATAAAACTCTGGTTGTAACAGTAAATCATAATAGGATCCATCTTCTGACAAAATAACTCAAAAATAATTTTCCGCATACAGGTAGCCTCACATGATGCTTGACTTGTAGCCATGTACTCTGCTTCTGCTGAATTGAGTGAAACATATCTCTGCTGTTGTACCAAGAAATTGCTACAAACCCAACACTGGAAAGGGCTCTTGATGTGCTCTTCCTATCTGATGGAATCCCCACCCAATCTGCATCTGTGAAGCCCTGCAGCTTCCTTCCAATAAAATTTGGTTGGCTTAACCATTGCTTGACTACGCGGGTTAAATACATAACACATGTTTGGTTGTGTGTTCACTAAAAACATAAGTGAACCCACAAACTACCTGTATATGGTAGCCTCCACTACTTCACCTGAAGTAGCATCTTCCTTACTCCAATTCCATGATAGAGAAGTCTCCATGGGTTTGCTCTTCTCAATGTGGAACTTCTTCAGTATCTCATTGGCATACTTTCCCTGAGAGACAAACAATTCCTCGTCTCCTTTCCATACTTCCAAACCAAGAAAGTAATGCATGAGCCCTATGTTCTTCATCTCGAATTCTCTTTCAAGATCCTCTTTGCAAGCAATGATCATTTTCTCATCTTCGGTCAAAATTAAATCATCGACATATAATACTATAATCAATAATTTACCTTCAAAAACAATATGGTAAAGTTTTGCATCTGCTTCATTTTTGGTGAAGCCTAACCCGACGAGATAATTGTCGATCCTAGTGTACCAAGCACAAGGTTCTTGTTTCAATCCATACAGTGCTTGCTTGATTCTTCACACATGCGACTCTCTGTCAAAGGTCTCAAACCCTTGTGTTTGCTCAATGTACTCCTCTTCCTCAATCACAACATTTATGAATTTTTTCTTCACATCCATCTGGTGGATCTTACACCCCATCTATGCTGACATTGCTACAATTGACCAGATGGATGAGTACCTTGCTACTGGATAAAAAGTCTCCCCATAGTCAATTCCTTCCACCTAAGAGAACCCCCTGGCCACAAATATGGCCTTGTGTTTCTTGATGCTACCATCTTCTACATGCTTTACCTTGTAAATCCATCTGGAATTCACCACTAACTTGTCTGTTGGTCTTGGGACTACTTCCCAAACATTGTTTTTGATGATGGAATCATATTCCTCTACCATAGCATCAACCCATATAGTTTTCTACACTGCTTCCTCGAATGAGGATGGTTCAATCTCTACAAGCTCACTCCTGAGAGCCATGTACCAAGTGTACTGATTTGGTGACCTCCTCTACCTATGCTGAGATGTGGGTGCTCCCACATTCTCTCTTGCATCATGCAATAATCTGTCAGCTTCCCCGGTTCACTTCCTTCCTTCTTTGGATATCTATGCTTGAGTGGTTATCTCCACTCTTTGCTCCTCTGCTTATGGTTGCTCCACAACTTCCTAAGTATATTCCTTTGGAGCCAAAATCTCCTAATCAGGATGCAACTGAATCTCCCTATCAAGAGAACACCTCATTTCCTTCTCTTCATCAAATTTTACATATCTTCTAACCACTATCATCCTAAGACATGGAAATTACACACGATAGTTGTGAGGTGTATCAGTGTACCCCACAAATATCCCCAACTATGTTGTAGGATCTGGATTTTTCTTTGCATCCTTGGAAACATGACAGTTTATTGGTGATTCAAAGATCCTAAAGTGTGACACATCTGGTTTCTTCCCTGCAAAAGTTTCCTTTGGTGAACTCATGCCAAGAATCCTGTGAGGACTCTTGTTTTGATGCTAGAATCCTTGAGGACTCTAGCATCAACCCATATAGGTTTCTACACTACTTCCTCGAATGAGGATGGTTCAATCTCTACAAGCTCACTCATGAGAGCCATGTAGCAAGTTTACCGATTTGGTGACCTCCTCTACCTATGCTGAGATGTGGGTGCTCCCACATTCTCTCTTGCATCATGCAACAATCTGTTAGCTTCCTGGGTTCACTTCCTTCCTTCTTTGGATGTCTATGCTTGAGTGGTTGTCTCCACTCTTTGCTCCTCCACTTATGGTTGCTCCACAACTTCCTAAGTATATTCCACATCCTAAAGTGACTTTCATGTACTTCCCCAATGTACTTCCCCTTTGCATGTATTTCGTTGCTTTAGTGCATTTTAGGAAGGCGTGTAGAAATATGTTGCATGATCTTCATAGTTCCATGGTGAAAATGGCACAATATTCTATGCCATAATTCACTGATGTCTCGGCTTTGAACCTTTTCCACTTTTGTGCTCAATCTTGCATAATCTCCAACATCTAATTTTTATAGGTTCTTCACTCGAACCCCAATATTCTTCACTTGTCCTGTGGCGATGTTTCGCAGGAAATCCTTCCCTTTGTTGAATGCCACATCGTAGCCACAATATTTGAATACCTCTAAAGAAACCAGATTCTTCTTCAAACCCGGTACATATATCACATCCTTGAGCCTAAGAGGGGAGCTAGACTCCCTCTAAAAAGTAAATTTACCAATAGTGGTCGTGATATACCTTCCATCATCTCCCATCTCGATGTGCATCTAGATATCCTTCTCCTCCAAGTCACTGAAAAATTCTTTGTTGACCTTCATATGGAATGAAGCCCCACTATCCATATACAACACACTACCCATGACTATGCTTACCATACATGCAATGAGGGTGAATTCCAATTCAAATTAGGAAGCCAAGGCTTCACCTGTCACTCCTCTTGAGAGCTTCCTTCCAGCCTTCTTGTGTGGACACTTCATGGCATAGTTTCCTAGGCCATGACAGTGAAAGCACTTGATCTTCGACAATTCTTTCTTCTTTCTGCTCTGAATGGAATCCCCTTTGGATTTACTCCCTTTCCCTTTCTTTTCCTTTCCATCCAAGTCACGGTTCTCCTCATCATCATGCTTGGATGAGGTTCCATCTCTGGTGCTCTGCCTTATCTCTTCTTATACCAAATCTGACCACATTCATCCCCAATTCAGTAGTTTCTCCCTCCCATTTACCGAATCCTGGTAGTTGTGCTAGCTCTTGGGAAGGCCTAGAAGTCCTAGGATTACCAAATCATTTTCCACAATGGTAATACCAACACTCCCAAGTCATCCCGACATTAGGTGAACCTGCTCAGGGATTGTGGTATTGTGTCGCCCTTTTTGATCTTGATATTCCGAAGCTTTTCCTTCAATTCCAACTTCATGTGGTCACTGATGTTCTAAAAAAAATTGTCAAGGCTTTCCACATTGCATATGGAGTCTCTTTCCCGTGGAGATTCAAGACAATATGGTCTCGAACTCCCTCCCATATGATCCCCCTCACCTTTGCTAGACACTTCTTCCATTCTACTAGATATTGAGCATAAGATCTTGGAGGCTTCGGAATATAATTATCTATGAATTCCTTCATATCATTATCTTCGAACATTACCTACATCCTGTCCTTCAATCAATATAATTCGATCTACCCTCAGTGGCATACTCAATTCTCAATCCATAGAAAGACATCATGCTAGATCTGAAGAATGACACTGCAAATTCATTTCACCTACAAAGATAACTTTGAATTCTTCTCTCCTATTGTGATTCCTACTCTAATACCATGTAGAAATTCCTTGTAGATTAAAATTTCTTATGTAATTTGCTAAAGGAAACTTACTTGAATCTACTCTACTCATCAGCAAAAACAACTAAATGATCAAGAAATCATAACATAAGCATGAGATAAGATTCAATCACATATGCTCAGATATTTATCTAAGGGAAAATAAACTTCTCAAAGCCCCTTCCTATCTTTATTGCATTAATCAGAAAATAAAGAAGAAATACAATGATTGATCAAGAATGAGAAACCTTTGCACCAGTATAATCTATCTCATTGCTTCACAGACTGACCCTGGTCAATACTTAGTCATTTTGCCGCCTTCCCAAGCTCATATTTCCTTGTGTTGTTCAATAAGGAATTATCCCCCTATTAATTAGGGAAATTGCTCATTGAGAATTACGCAATTCCTTTAGGCCTTTCTCTGACTGAATGCACCACCTGTACAACTCAGAAAATTATACAATTGATAGTACACTGCCAATTAAACTCCAATCTCAACTAGGTAACTCGAGTTATCTGCATGCATCAATTATTATGGGCTAATTGATGAGTTAATTGAAATATTAGTTGAAGTTACACCCCACTATTGGACCCTCCACTAGTCCTTAATTAGTTAGAACTAGTTAAACTCATAATAACTCAAATTAACTGAACTTATCAACTAGAGATAGTATAGTTTTTAGGCATTGTGACACTATATTGGTTGTTGATTCATTTTTGGGCCAATAATATCTCAACCTTCATTTGATTTTACTTTATAGAACAACTTCTCTCTTCTTTCAATACTATTTTCCCATTTCTACCCCTTTGAAATTCATCATCTTGTAAAATCCATTCTCTAGAGTTCTCATTTTTCACTTACTCAATTTTGAATGGCTTCCTATTGTGACCAACCAGCACAACGACTATTCTAACTTTGTTTGTCGTACTTCCTTCTACTATATAGCTTTATGTTGTCTTTCTTAAAACCTAGCCAAGTCTTCGACTTTGACATTATCTTCCTATCTCTTCAACTTATTTCAAGCTTGTCCCCTTGCACTATATTGCTAAACTAGCATCTATTGTATATAGACAATGTGCTCATAATTTTCAACTAGCCTCATGTTAAAATTAAAACAAACAAGGAATCACACATTTATGATGGAAAATTTTTCGTAATCACATTTTCTGATTTTACTAATTTTTCCAGATTTTTTCCAAAAATAAATATTCACCCAAATCTTTATAGAATAAAATTATTTCGCTTTAAAAATCTCTAAAATAATTTATAAATCACATAATATCCTAATGATTTTTTTAACATGGAATAAATGGTTTATATCATTATCTTATTCAAATGGATGCTACCTATGGATTTTAAAATTCTCTCGCCTTTAATTCCTAAGAATTACCCAAATGCTTTTAATCCAAAAATAGGGAAAAGTTTTCTCAACTAGAGATACTATAGTTTTTAGGCGTTTTGACACTAGATTAGTTGTTGATTCATTTTTGGACCAATGATATCTCAACCTTCATTTTATTTTACTTTATGGAAAACGTCTATCTTATTTCAACTGTCTTTTCCCATTTTTTCCCCTTTTAAATTCATCATCTTGTAAAATCCATTCTCCATAGTTTTCATTTTTCACTTACTCAATTTTCAATGACTTCCTATTGTAACCAACCAGCACAAAAACTAATCTCGTTTTTTTTGGAATACTTCCTTATACTATATAACTTTATGTTGTCTTTCTTAAAACCTAGCCAAGTCTTCGACGTTGACATTATCTTCTTATTTCTCAACTTATGTTAGGCTTGCCCCCTTGCACTATATTGCTAAACCAACATCTATTTTATATAGACAATGTGCTCATAATTGTCAATGAGCCTCATTTTAAAATTAGAGCAAACAAGGAATCACACATTTATGATGAAAAAATTTAGTAATCAAATTTGTTGATTTACTAATTTTTCCAGATTTTTTTCAAAAATGAATATTCACCCAAATATTTATAGGATAAAATTATTTCTCTTTAAAAATCTATAGAATAATTTAGAAATCACATAAAATTCTAATTATTTTTTAACATGGAATAAATGGTTTATATCATTATCTTATTCAAATGGATTCTACCTATGGACTTTAAAATTCTATCGCCTTGAATGCCTAAGAATTACCCAAATCCTTTTAATCCAAAAATAGGAAAAAAAATTCTCAACTAGAGATCGTATAGTTTTTAGGTGTCATGACACTATATTGGTTGTTGATTCATTTTTGGACCAATTATATCTCAACCTTCATTTGATTTTACTTTCTAGAACAACTTCTTTCTTCTTTCAATTGTCTTTTCCCATTTTTTCCCTTTTGAAATTCATCATCTTGTAAAATCCATTCTCTAAGAGTTTTCATTTTTCACGTACTCGATTTTGAATGGCTTCCTATTGTAACCAACCAACACAATGACTATTCTAACTTTGTTTGGCATACTTCCTTATACTATATAACTTTATGTTGTCTTTCTTAAAACATTGCCAAGCCTTCAATTTTGACATTATTTTCTTATTTCTCAACTTATGTCAAGCTTTCTCCCTTGCACTATATTGATAAACCAACATCTATTTTATATAGACAATGTGCTCATAATTTTCAATTCGCCTCGTGTTAAAATTGAAACAATCAACGAATCACACATTTATGATGGAAAATTTTAGTAATCAAATTTGTTGATTGACTATTTTTTTCATTTTTTTCCTAAAAAAGAATATTCACCCAGATATTTATAGGATAAAATCCATTCGCTTTAAAAATCTCTAAAATAATTTCGAAATTACATAAAATCCTAATTATTTTTTTAACAATAATTGAAGGACTTAAATTAAAAATATATATATATATCGTCAAGGCACGCACCCGAGTTACATCAAAGATAAAAAAATTGAGTAATTGCAAGTTGTTGAAAGCATATAGAGCAGTATCAAAGCCCTCTAAAAAAAATAAGAAAAGAAATATAGTTTCATGAAAGTACCCAACTATATTCATCTAGTAATGGAGGCCTAAAATGTTATAGATTTTGAACAACATGCAAATCAACCTGGGTTATTGTGTTCATTAGCAATGAAGGAGGCCACCCGGTCCACCCCCTATGCACTGAAGTTCAAATTTGAGGGTTTGGGAGAAGAATTCCTTGAATTCCCAACTACAAAGTTGATCAAGGGAGTTGGAGACCAGGATGCAAGTTGTCCACCAAGCAAGACTGAGTCAAATTTACATTAAAGGAACCTAATTTCAACCTCGAACTTGTGATATCCCCTAGATTAATGATTTGATTGTAATTAAATGTACATATGTTTACCTTTGATTAATTATGCTATATTGATAGACAGATAAATATTTTACTTATCGGTAATTTATTAGAGATGATAATTGTTTGTGAGGTTATAATTTTGTTTTATTTTGTAAATAAAGACAAATATGGGAAATTAATGACTAAGTACAGATGGTTGAAAGAGGAAAAATGCTACAATTAAATTATGAAAATTTATTGTTTTGTTTATCCATTAGTAATTCTTAGGCATCTAATATGGGTGATTAGATTTAATTTAGAAATTGTGATATTATCCAATTAATTGTTTCCTAGAAGACAGGGAGTTGTCCTCAAGAGTAGGAAACAAGAGCTTATAACTGAGAAAAAAACTACCTGCCACTTGTTGATGAGGTGGAGGCAATTATTAACCACCAAAAGAGTGGTAGATAGATCATATCTGTGAATTTTCTTGTTTTTGTCTCACAATTCTGAGAGCAGAATGTGTGGAGACTGAAGAGAAACAATAAGGAAAAGAGAAAAGATTGCAGACCTAATTGCTCGTGGGGGGAAGCATTTTTTTGTGTCATGGTTGGGAGGAGCCAAGGACTTAGTCCTTAATTTCCCAGAATAAGTGATCAAGTTGGTGTTCCTAACTCTATTACTTCTCTTTGCTAGAAATGAGAATTTATTTATGTTTTTACGTGTTTTATAATTTGCTTTAAGAAGCGAAAACCAAAAAAAAAAAATTTGATAAATTGTTAACGAACTGTGAATATATTCAGGTAGTCTAGAGCAGGAGGGGTGATTCTCAACATTGAATAAAATAAAGAAGTAAAGTATGCATGGGGACTTGGCATTACGGCCAATAATCAGGCGGAGGCCCTTTCACTCTGGCAAGGATTGAAAATAAGCTTGGATATTGGTATCAAAACTCTATATATAGTCGGTGATTCCTTGATAATCATCCAAAAGCTATTAATCTTCTCGAGAATATCATTCTCCTAGAAGATGAAACCTCCTCAATTATAGAAAGGATTACATACTTGTTAAAAAAAATTGAAAAAGTTCATTTGTTCCACGTGTTGCATCCCAATAACCATTCGGTGGAATGTCAGGCCAACACGAGGGTGTTATTAGAACATGGTCGAATTTGTATAAACCAACACATTATATCATGTCCCATCCCCTGAACGAAAGCATCCAAATGGCGTTGTATTGTGGTGATACGGGTCACCAGAGCATAAAGGTGGTAGTTAAGAAGGCCAATTCTCCAAGATGTCTCAGTGTGATGGTAGTTATGAAGGCTAGCTCCCCAAGGTACCTTCATTGTGTCTTGGTTGCAGGGTCAGTAGGTGGTGAGTTAATACACAGGTGTGGTGTCGTTGGATGGAAATTCATGTATGCGGACAGGTGGGTGGTGAGGCATCGATTTCTTGCTAGAAATTTCAATATAACTATTTCTCTTAGGGACGAAGGATCCATCGTATCTCGATTCTGGTTTCTGATGATGGAAAATATGAAAGGAATAGGAATTGACAAGACCCTACATTGTTACACATTTATGAAAGACAAGATGGGGAGGAATAGCAGGATGGATCAAGTTGTTATATATCTCCACTGACTTTGGTCAGTTAACCGTAAGATTTTCATTGTGCAGAAGCGACTAGATGTTAAGATGTCCTCTGTAAGAAATGGAAGTGAGGGTGATTCTAGGCTTGGCAGTTTGGGGCATGGTCATGGTACGAGGCACGGAAATCTCGAGAGTTTGGTGGAAAGCTCTAGCAAGCAAGTTGTAAAGGATATTGTCAAAGAATTGAATGAAAATATGGATGTCATTTATGCTCAATTATCTGGTCTAGGCAAAGACTGGGAATTAATGCAGAAAACCATGGAAGGCCTCTGTGTGGATGTTTTGAGGGTCCAGCAAAAGATTGATAATATTAAAATGAAGGTGGAGACAACAACTATGGGAATTTTAAAAGAAGTGTTCGAGGTTGGTGATTCAACGGCCATCATGCTGATAATGTCAAGGATGTTTTTTCCACAAGGGTTCTGGCAGAGGAAGAGAATGATGCGAAGGAATTGACCACTTATGTGGATGATCTTGTAGGTGAAGAAGCCAAGCCTGGTAGCAGTTGATTGTGTTTGTCTTAATTCTCATATATGTAGTATAGATGTATACAATATGGGAGTTGAGGGAGCGGGGGCGAGGAGGTTGAACCCTAGCCAACTCTGCCCTTGGTTCATGACTCCACTTCTTGGAAGGGATCCTGGTGGCTCTGTTGCATTCGATGATGATTTTCGGTGTGCTAGATTGTCATCTACTAGGTTTTGGAGTGTTGAGGGAACGGGGGTGTGATGGCTACCCAAGCTGTCACATACCTTGTTTCGTGTCGCTGCGACTTGGTTGGGTCTCCTGAGGCTACCGCTTGATGTTGTGGATATTCGATGGCAGATACTTCGCAAGGATTCTAGTTTTCCTATTTCAAGAGGAGTGTTTGAGGGGGGTGGGGAGGGGCGTCTACCCTGGCTGCTTTTTCCCTGTTTCTTGCCATTCATTCATGACTGGGTTTTTGGGTTTTGTGCACAGTTACTGTTATTTCTTCTGTTGGAGCTTTCACATTCACCTGTGGTGGTTCGGCGTCGGGTTTTTTGTTCGCGATCAGTTGGTGTGGCATCTGTTGCCACTGCCTTGGGTGCTCTCTTGGGGATGCTCCATTGTATTTGTGTTTGTAGTGGGTCTGGGGCTATATATTTTTTTACCTTCTACAGGCCTATTCCGAGGCTTTTCCATCTACGGGGCAGACTATGACCAATCTATGCAAGATTTTGGCTTGTTGCCTTAGCGAGCATATGTGCTTGTCACGGGTTTTTCTGGATATTGTATCTGCCCCTTTAGGGTTTTTGGGCACCTGTTTTTCAGGATTGTTGGGGTTTTCATACTCGTTTATTGTATTGATCTGCAACCTGTTTCTTCAGGCTCTCTATAGGTACTCTTGTTGGAGTTTCGCATTGTAAATGGCTCAGCCCATTATTCTACATATGTTATTTGCATCTACAACATGTAATTTTCTTTAATCAATGAAAATTATGATTTTTCCACGAAAAAAAAAGATAAAGATGTATATAATATAGTGGAGTTTTTTGGAGAATATATAGTTACAGTTTTCTCATAAGAATATATGTAAATAATAGTGGTAGCAAGAAGGTACCTACTCAATGTAATGTGTTGGAAGTTGCAGAAAGAACAAATATGAATTTTGTAAGGGATCTAGCCCATTTCCAGTCAATAAAATGAAATGTTGCCTGTTCTTTTTAAAAAAAAATGTGAATATATTATTCATATGCTTGCTTATGAATATTTTTTCTAAATATCATTATGGAAAAAATGAATTGTTTTATATTTCCAAATAAATATTTTGGATTGTGACAACAGGAGCCGCAGGATCGCGCGGGTCTAGGATAGGTCCCTACTTTTGCTGATAGCTGTAGTCAGTCGCGGTCTCCGGTCACCCAATTCTCCCCTACCAGCCTTACGGAGTCGCCCGTCGCCGTTTCCTCTGCCGCTCACCGCGCAACTGTTACCATAATGGAGGGCCACATGGAGTCAGAGCTCGTGGATTATTCCGCGGATCCCTTAGCAGACCGCATCATTTTTGATATCCCTTACTTTTCCGCATCGGTCATAGCCTCACAATCCGCCTCAGCACTCAGCTCCCCGGTTCCCTCGCCCGTGATCGCAAACCCTCGCTCGAACCCTAATCGCCCCGCCCCTGAAGCCACCTCGGATTCCCCTCCCGGATTTGAAGTCCCCCCTCTATCTCCCGGTACGGAACAACTCCTTGCATCGCTTTCTCCTCAGGTCCTGTCGTTCGATCAAGCGTATCTCCCCCCGGAACATCCGCCCCCCGCCGTGGATTCACAGGTCACGGTTCCACAAACCCTTCCCTCCTCTGGGATCTGGCCCTCTGGATGTTTCAGCACACCGGCGGTCAATGTTAAACCCTCTAAGCCCATCCCCTCCAAAGGTGCTACAAACCCCTTTGTAGACCACCCCTCTGCTCCTCGCTCGAAGAAAAGGAAATCCAGGTGCATTAAGGCGACAGACAAAGAGATCTCGGTCCCGTTTGGCGATCCAGCGGATTTTGGGGAAGCGGCTCTCATGGCCCAAACGGTTTTGGTTGGACATGTGAGGGGACGCACCTACTCTGTAAGTCGACTGACCAAATGGGTGGAGGAGATCTGGGGTGGCCTGCTCAAGGAACTCCCGGAGGTAGATGTTCTACCTCGTGGGTGGTTCTCCCTCCATTTCACAAAAGAGGACTACATTGATTTAGTTTTGGAAAAATATTGGCACATCGAAACTGCACCTGTCCTGCTTAAGAGATGGAGCCCCCTTTTTGACCCAGAGCGCGAACAGATCGGGGCAGGCCCCCTGTGGGTACGATTACCTGGACTCCCTCTACAGTATTGGAGCGAGGATGCACTCATAAAAATCGGAAATGCACTGGGCACGTATCTGGACCATGATCGTACGTATGTATAATCCAAGAAGAGAACCCTAGCTCGTGTCCTGGTTCACCTGGACACGCATGAAGGTTTAGAGAAGAAGATCACACTACAATGGGGGAAATACAACAGGATACAATTACTCGACTACGAAGGAGTTCCACTTCGCTGATACCATTGTCATCAAGTGGGGCACCTAGCTAAGGATTTTCCACTGAATAAGAGTCCTGAGGAGTCCCCTAAGATTTCTCCCTCATCCACACGAGAGGCATCCCCAATCATAATCCGCTCAGCTCAGGGGGTGGCATCTGCACAGGACTCGCCGGCGAAGACTGGGATAAGGGGGCCAGGACCGTCATCACCACCTATGACTAGAGCTCGGGCAGCCGCAGCAGCCGCACAGACCTCAGGTACTGGTCTCATCCCTTCCTCTTTATCTATTGGTAGCACTTCTGCATTTACTTCATCATCTGCACCTTGCACTATGGCACATTGCCCGCTATCGTCTCCCCCCCTTTGTGCCTCTACCGCTCCTCCGTCCGTACCTCCACTCCCCTCCTCATCATCTATGTCATCCTCCTCGCGGTCATCATCTCACCCATACTCCCTTCGACCTCGTCCTCAGCTACCGGGCACCAAGGGGGGCCTGGGCATCGTTCCACTGAGTATGGGACCTCTGACCTCTAGAGGTAGAAAATCTGATCTCACAAAATCCATTTGGAGGGCCGGTGCGGAAGTCACATCTGGCCGGCAGTCCACCATTGACGGGGTCCTTAGAACAGCCACAACCCCCCAGAGTGGCCCTCCATGAAGTGCTTATCATTCAACTGCAGGGGTATGGCTAGTGCCCCCAAAAAACTAGCCATCCGGAGACTCTTTGAGACTGAGCAACGCGACATCATCCTCCTACAAGAGACTCTGGGATCGGCAGAGAACATCTCACAATGCTTAAATTCACTGGCTCTGCGTTGGAGGTTCTTGGCCTCGGATGCCTCGGGTCGATCGGGGGGTCTGGCTCTCGGATACAACCCTAGGTCAATCAGAATCGATTCATCCTGGGGTGGCCAAGGATTCATGGGGGTGGACATTTTTGCTGCAGATCTTGGTTTAGAATTTCGGATTGTGAATGTATATGGGCCTTGCCAACTCAGAGAGCCATTATGGAGGCGTCTGCTAAATCTAACCATACTGGCTGCGGACCACACCATTCTGGGAGGTGACCTAAATTTTTCGCTGGGCTACCGTGAATCTTGGGGCACCATGGCACAAGTGGACTCCATCACTGATTTTATGAGGAATGCACTAGAATATGCTGATTTCGTGGATATCCCCATGTAGAAGCCCATGCCTACATGGAGGAACAGGAGGGTGGGCGATGCTGCATTGGCCCGCAGACTTGACAGATTCCTCCTTAAGGGTCCCCTGATTCAGAAACTTCACCTCTTCAAACAATGGGTCGGATCGGGGGGCTTATCAGACCACTCCCCCATATATCTGGAAATCCTAGGGCCTCATCTCAAACCGAAGGCACCTTTCAAATTTAATCATATTTGGCTCCAAGACCAAGACTTCATTAAATTGGTCTCTGAGTACTGGAAGACTCACCCCATCAACAGGGAGGCATCTTTGGCCAAGGGTTTCTGCAAGAACCTCACTGAGCTAAAGCATATCGTCATAAATTGGGCCAAGGAGAAGAACAGCAAGGAATCAGCCTAGCTCACAACTGTTGAAGAGGAATTGAGCTCCCTGCTAGATGAGAGAAACCTTGGATTCAGCTCGGCAATGGACAAGACTCGCCTGATTGAACTAGAAAATCAGAGGTCCACATTACTTAGACATAAAGAGGAATCTCTCAGACTTCGTAGCAGAGCTATTTGGTTGAAAGCAGGGGATGAAAACTCGAGATTCTTCCACAACTATGCAAAAGGAAGGAAAGTGGTCAACACTATTTGGAATCTTCCCCTACCAGATGGGGGCCTTGCAGATACATTCAATAAATTCTCCCGGCTGGGTACTTCACACTTTCGAAGCCTATTCAGAAACCCTCCTGGTACAAACTTGGCAGACATCATAGAAGTGGCCTCACATTTTCCAAGATTTGTAAATGAGGAAGACTCGGCTAGCCTCACGACCCCGGTAACAATGGAAGAGCTGGAAAGCACTCTCAAATGGTTCAAGAGGGACACTCTCAAATGGTTCAAGAGGGACAAGAGCCCTGGACCTGACGGTTGGTCTATTGAATTTTACCTTGCTTTCTTTGACCAGATGGGTCAGGACCTTATTAGTGTGATTGAGGAATGCAGGACATCTGGGTGTCTATATCACGCCATTAACTCTACTTTCATTGCTCTCATCCCCAAGTCTGACTCCCCATCTTCCTTTGATGACTTCCGCCCCATCTCTCTCTGTAACGTTCTCTACAAGATCATATCTAAGATTATAGCTAATCGGCTCAAACCTATCCTATCTACCCACATTGCTCCCCAGCAATTTGCTTTCCTTGAGGACAGGCAGATTCATGAAGCTATTGGGTCCGCCCAGGAAGCCCTGCACTCCATCTGGTCCAAATATCTCAAGAGCACTCTCTTGAAAATTGATCTTTCTAAAGCTTTCGACCGAGTCAGCTGGCTTTACATTAAGATGCTCCTCATACATCTGGGTTTCCCTCACCCTTTCATAAACTGGATTATGGCCTGTATCACCACTCCTACATTCAGCATCCTGATCAATGGGTCAGCCTCCCATTACTTTCACTCTGAAAGGGGGCTCCGGCAGGGCTGTCCCCTATCACCTCTACTATTTCTTTTGGTCATGGAAGGTCTGAGCCGCCTAATCATCTCTGCCACAAGGGAAGGGTCTCTCAAAGGTTTCAAGATCACGGAAGAATGCTACCTCACACACCTGCTGTTCGTGGATGATGTACTCATTCTTTTGGATGGTAGCATCAGAGACTCAATGACTTTTTCCCGCATTCTTCAGCTCTTCTCTCAGGCCACATGGATGCAAGTAAACAGAGAGAAATCTACCATATCACTGACCCGCACCACTGTCAATGAAGCACAAACTGCCCTGCAGGCCTTCCCTTATAGCATTCATCCATTGGACAGGGGACTTAAATATCTAAGCTTCTGGTTAAAACCCACTTGCTAGAAGATTGCAGATTGGACTTGGCTGGTATCCAAATTAGAAAAGCGGCTCTCTTGTTGGAGCCATCGATACCTATCCAGAGCAGGCAGATTAATCCTCATCAAATCCGTGCTGGAGGCAACCCTGGTTTTCTGGATGGCTCTAGCATGGATTCCTAGACACACTCTGGCACGTCTCCAGCAAATCTGCAACAGATATCTCTGGGCTGGAAGTCAAGACAAACGTATATTTGCATGGATAGGCTGGTAGAAGATCGCACTTCCAAAGAAGTGGGGAGGATGGGGCCTAAAAGACCTTCCACTGTTTGCTCAAGCATTGGCAGCTAAGATGAGCTGGGCTTTGATAACTAGCCAGAACCTATGGACCCGCCTCTCCTACCACAAATACATTTGGCCCCTTGGCACACTGGACTGGATCAGGCTCCCAAATTGGAATAGAACCGGGGCATCTTCAATTTGGAAAGCCCTACTACACTCAATGCCTATGATCAGAGATAATTTGGCCTGGAAGATTAGGGACGGGACGCTGGCTAGGATTAGCATTGACCCATGGGCTGGTAGCGGGGGTAGACACATCCTGCCTCAAGAACTGGTCAAATATTTACTTGCCCGCAACATCAAAGTGATTGCCCAGATAGCAGATAGGGAATCCTCTGATATATTCCATCAGGCCTGGAGGACAGCACATCAACTAAACCTCCCTCCTAGATGGCATCAGACATGGCAGACCTTCAGGGAATCCCTGATGGAATCACACATCAGAATCATTGAGGGGCAGGACGAACTAATTTGGAGCCAGTCTGATAGCGGTTACTATACCCCAAAGGCTGGATACACTCTCCTTATCAGTCACAAAAAGCCAGAGGTAATATTAAATTGGTGGCACAACATCTGGAAGCTCACCGCATCCCCGAGATCCAAGCTCTTCTTCTGGTGTGTTCTTAGGAACAAGGTGCCTATCGGAGAAAATCTATTGCGCAAAGCTTATCATGGACCTACCTGGTGCGCAATATGCAAAGAAGCATCCGAATCTACAGAACATCTGTTCTTACAATGCAGGTCGACACAAGAACTGTGGTCAGCGATTAAAAACACCATTCCCTACACTGGAAACTGGGCGGGTCCAAATCTCACTGAGGCTTGGACAGACTGGGCATCGCGGCACAAGGGATCAAAGATGTTAAACCTCCCTATTAACGTAAATTGGCACATCTGGAAAGCAAGAAACCGTATCATATTTCATGACCGCCCTGTTATCTGGCAATTGGTGGAGGCCGGCATTATTGCAGCATATGGCGAACTACCAGAACCCCCACCACCGCATATTCGCCACCCCCACCCACCTCCCCAAATTGATCATGACACCCCGTGGGCATACTTTGATGGAGCCGCAAACCAACAGAGCTGTGGGGGTGGTTTCATCATTTACAAATCTGAACAACATTATTACAGTATTAAAGCTGGCCTGGGATCGGGAACAAACAATTTTGCAGAGCTTATTACCCTCCGTCATTTACTACATTTTGCTTTGAGTCATCATATCTCTTGCATTAACATCTTCGGGGATTCAAAAACCATCATAAATTGGTTTAACAACATATCAATTTGTCACATTCACACACTCAGCATTATATTGAATGAGATTCTTGAATTCAAAGAAGCATTTAATAACATCACATGTTCACACATCTACAGGGAACATAACGAGAGTGCTGACAAGTTATCCAAGGAGGCCACGATGATGGACAGAGGGGTATGGGAGATCACAGAGGTACAAGGACAACAACAGTACAAATACTACCATCGCCCATACATAGATCCGAGATATCAGCATGCACCGGAGCAATAAACCATCTGATAAATTTTTGTACATATCGATAACAACTTTTGTGAAATATTTAAATATGTATTGAACAGATAGGCAAGCTGAAAGGCTTTTTTGTAAACAGATATTGTATAGCATATTGAAAGATGACCCTGCGTGGAACATCTGATCTGAACAAAACTTATTTTGCAGTTAACAGGTACACTGTATACAGTGACCTCAAGCATATGCGCATAGCATTATCAATATGTAATTTTTAATCATAATGAAAGTTACGGATTTTTCCAATGGAAAAAATATTTAACCCCATTAAGAAAAGAGGGTGGTGAATGAAAATGAAGAATAATAATTTAAATTAGATAAATTTAGTTTCATGAGAGAACCTCCATGTGGCAAGATCCAACACAATGATCTCCATTTAAGAGTCAATTTGAGATAAAATAGGGTGTAGTTGGGGAACCAACTCTGAGACCTACCAGTTGACTTTAGTAATGAACATAAAATGAGGAGTATAAAAGGGGGATCAAAAGACAACTAGGAGAAGAAATAGGGAGTCATGTTGGGGTGAGGGAAATATTATTTTTCATAAAAATTTAAGCAAATAAATTAGGAGAGCTTTGGTGAGAGGATGACACATGGATAGGTGAATAATAGAACTTTTAGATTAATAAAAATAATTATTTTTGTATGATGTGACAAGTGTCACCTATAAGGCCTCCTCTAAAAGAAAGAACAAGCTATGGGAAGGGAGTCACTCAATTACATGATGCTACTGTGAGTGACTGCGAAGCCTATAGTGAATTTGGTGAGGTCGAGGAAATTAGAGAGAGAACCCTTGAGCCAAGAGTGATCTCCTCCATTGACTAGTATCCTTCTTCTACTTTACATCCCCATTGCAGCTTCGGGGTCCGTGGGGAAGAAGAATACTGAAGGAATAGGCTAGGAGGTCAACTAGTGAGTCAACAACGTTCAATCACGACGCAAAATCGTTCACACGTGTATGCAGACAACCACAAGGGAGCGCAAAAAGAAACAAATCCGAGATCGAATCTCCACTCTTGGTGAATGGTACCTCGTGTTTCCATGAATTTCTAATACATGTGTATTATTGTAAAAATAGTTACCAAATTGTAAAAGTACATGATATGAACGTTGAATTATAAATTATGGACTATTGATGTATATGCCTTAATCTCTATGTGTTTCCAATGTTGATGGGTCTTTAATTACCATGTGATCTTCGTAATAAAGGTTACTAGCGAATGCTTAGTTTAAAATGAAAATATTTATTTGCTTGTAATTGTATATAGAGACTTAACTACATTACTTATGAGTTAAATAAATACTAACATGGTTTTCTAGATTTAGTAACGTGTTACTATTATCATAAATCTGATATAAAAATTAATTAATTATATAATAAAATAAATTTTAGCATAATATAATTGTTCCCTATGTTTGGTATCAGAGCCTAAGTTCCAAAGGATCCATTACAACTTAATTTCCATTAAACTCTCATTAAGAGAATCGTTATAATGGCATGTGTTGAATGGTTACTCAAATATCTTGCTTGCTTCTCAATCTATGTAGTTGAAAGAAATACATAGCCCTAGCCTCAGATGGATCTATTTCTTTTTTTTTTTAACAACTTTTTTTAATTAAAAAAGTATAGGCATTTTTACTTCCATTCAGTTACCCCACGAGTGGCTGTCCATGTCTGCGAGAGAATATCATTGCTACAAAGAAGATTATTAGAAAACGTCCCGTATAGCTTCTCAGAGTGCAAAGTCATACACGAATCTCTAACTTTGCATTTTTTTTTATTTTTAAAATGGTGTACACTACGATCATCTAAGTATACCATTTTACCATTTATTGAGAGATGATTTTGTAACTACGAAAATCTTATTGCTACAAAGGAGATAACTAGAAAACATCCCCCATGACTTCTCAGAGTGCAAAGCCATACACGAATCTCTAACTTTGTAGTTTTTTTTAAATGATGCTCACTACGATGATCTAAGTATACCATTTATTGAGAGATGATCTTGTAACTACCAAAATCTCAGTGGCAACACTGATTTTTGGACCTATTCATTGAAATTGAATTCCAATTACGCCTCTAATGTGATTGATATTTGCAGTATTCCCAATACCAAAATATGATAAGAGCACCATTTTCTATTACTGAAAAGCAACTTGATGCACTTCATCATCTTCTTCATTCCATAGAAAATAGGCATATGATCCAAAAACATTGCAATAATCTAAAACAGTTTCAACAACTTGATCAAAGTAGGATTCAACACAGGGTACATCTTTATTAACATCCCATATCATATTGGCATAAAGAGAGGATAAGTCCACCACATGAACTAGCTTGTATGAACCTCCCATAATATTCCTCGTCTTTTTAGATCACGTTGCACCTCCTGCAGGAACTTTGCATAATTCATCAGCAAAAGTGGATTTCCAAGATCTATCTATAATATTTTCTTGTAGTAAGCGTCCATGTTATTAGAATCTGATCCAAAGCCACCTTCATTCCCTCCATATCTTTCCCACTAGAGAACCCACCTCCATCTTCATCCTCCATTATCAAGACTCGTCTCAGTTTTAGATCCAAAAATGGTTCTATAGCACACCAAAGTCACTCTATTGCCTTCACATATCCTTGTTCTAGAGGTATTTCATCCCAAACCTTCATATATTCCAATGGTTGCCATGATATTTTTTCTTGTAGATTCTCATGTGGGTCTCCAATGCTCTAGAACCCAATTGAAATGTGGGTAACAGAATCCTGAAATTCCTTTTCTACGGAGGTCAAAGAACCAAATCCACTCCTCAATCCCAGCCTGTTAGGATTACCATGAGATGATAGGGAGTTATCAACTTAAGGTAGGGTCCTTCTGAATTTGTGTTGTAAGTCATGTTGAACCCATTTCGCTTCACCATTTCCAGCAACAAGAAATTGGGTAAACTGAACATATCTACGTGGATTCAATTCTAATTTTGGTTAAACTCTGATGAGAGAATTCAATGCGGGAGTATATGAACTACGAAGTAACATCTTCAAATCAATAGTTATTAAAACCAGACTTTTGTTGAGAATTATGGAGGAAATTGCATGATATATGCTATATATATTTTATCTTTGAATGATATTAAGGAAATAACACCTAAGCAACTTCAACAAGTTATTGACTTAAAAAAAGAGAATTATTGAGCCCAGAGGTTTATTGTACAACTTTTACAACCCAGTGTGATGTGTAAGTATGTCTGTCTGTCATCAAAGTTGAAATTTTGATTATATAAGCCAAAAAAAAATTAAATAACTATTCAAAACATTTAAATTATGTCTATTCATAAAAAAAAAATTGCAAATAAAAAAATTAAATCCCTCCACGCTTATGTTAGATCCGTATTTAAAATAGATCTATACTAATAATCTTAATATGCAAAATAAGCTGATAATCTTAATATACAAAATATGAAACCCCAGATTATGTCTATCTATTCTCTATATGAACAACATAGAAGTGAAAACAGAGTTGAGCATGGTTAGGCTCGTTCATGTAATTGAAATAAAAAATGATAATTTCTCGTTTCAAATCGAATGATAACCATAAACCTTGTCATGCAGAATTGATTGTTAGACTCTAAGTTACTTGGAATCTACTTCAAATAGAAAAACATAAGTGATTGATTTTCCTTATCAAAAACAGTTCCACATGATAATGACACTTGGGTTGTATGCGTTAGAGATGCCACATGGGAGGTTAATGCACCTTGATATTTTTTTTGGTAGGAACACTTAACTATGTTTGATAATCACATCTCCTTCTCCCACATATATCCGAAGCATAATTCAGTGGTTGATGCGTTGTCTAATCGTGGTGTTGAGCTGATAATCTTAATATACAAAATATGAAACCCCAGATTATGTCTATCTATTCTTTATATGAACAACAAAGAAGTGAAAACAGAGTTGAGCATGGTTAGGCTCGTTCATGTAATTGAAATGAAAAATGATAATTTCTTATTTCAAATCGAATGATAACCATAAACCTTGTCATGTAGAATTGATTGTTAGACTATAAATTACTTGGAATCTACTTCAAACAGAAAAACATAAGTGATTGATTTTCCTTATCAACAACAGTTACACATGATAATGACACTTGGGTTGTATGCGTTAGAGATGCCACATGGGAGGTTAATGCACCTGAATATTTTTTTTGGTAGGAACACTTAACTAAGTTTGATACCCATTACAAGTACTAAGTTTGATAATCACATCTCCTTCTCCCACATATATCCGAAGTATAATTCAGTGGCTAATGCGTTGTCTAATCGTGGTGTTCTTGTGCTTCTCGATTTCTTCCACTACGACCTCCAAACTCAGGGTGCGCCCCAGGAGTCTGCTTGTTTCTCATTTAGACTCAGGGTACGCCACAGGAGTCTGGTTATTTCTCTTTTTTGATGAAATCTGGCAAAGCTTTTTGGTTTCAAGGTTTTTTTATGTTACTTCACTTAGATCTAAATCATTGCTTGTGTTTTATGCTTTTTCTCTGATACCTCATATGGAGGTTGTTTTTTCTGGACAATCGATTGTTTTCCACCCGGGATGTACTCTGTTTTTGTGAAAGTTCTACATGGTTGTTTTTTCTGGACAGTAGATTGTTTTCCACCAGGGATGTACTCTATTTTTGTGAAAGTTCTACATACCAAGATTCATGTAAAAAAAAATTCAATAATTTTTTTTTGGTATGGAAAAAAATATCATGGCTGAAGTTTTAAATCGTAAAACATTACTAACCTTATTGATGAGAGCATTACCTTCAACCAGTGTCAACAAATAACAAAATTAAGTTGATATTAACTTAGCATATCTTAAACCCCAACCAAACTCTTCCCCATTTTAATCTAATATGTGAATTGTAAAAGTTACCATGCATGATATATAACTTCTTCACTTTAATATAATACGTGAATGGTATCATTTATGTCACTCACGTTTACATGATATAGCTTCCAAACTTCATGCTAGTATTTACTCATATATAATTTATTGTTAAGAAATGTAACACTAGATTTAATTTGATCAATACCATGCAGTAGAGAAATGGGAACATTTTAAATGGAGACTATTTTTGTAATTCCTCTATAATAACAAGGGAGCCATTGCCCTGGCGGTAGTCCCTGTCGGGGCTTGCCATAACAACAGAATACAAAGGCTCTGTACAGACATTGACAGGATTAGGGGAGGTTTGGGGAGGCATCATAATTGAAGAGAGTTTTACATAAGTGGTGCACCAATTCAGCTGTCAAAATATACGAAGTATTGCCTCCAATTGCTGCTAGGCCGCAACTCCAAAATATTTCAAGGAAAAAAGATTCCTCCTATTCAGTATGAGAGTATGGCTATACTATATGGTTCTACACAGAATTCAAGGATCAAGTGACCCAGAGAGGTCATTAAGGAGAAGTTAGGAGTAGTGCATGAGCCTACTTCCATAAGGCTTGTCAAGTAGATCCACCATTATGTGATGCTGGAGGTATGATTCATATAAATGATCAACATGTAATATCTTCAAAGGATAGCTTTGGCAAACAGACAAACAACCTGCCTAAGCGAATTGCCTCAAGACTGCTGCTGATTCTGGCAGCTGAAAAAAGGTGCCCAAAAATTACAGATCTTTGATGATTCACAAATTGTGGTGAATTGGATGAATGGAACAAATTCATTGGATAATTATAAATTTCGGCCTATATTTGAGGAGATTCAACTTGCTCAAGCAGAGTATTTAACACATTATCTTTCAACATGTGTACATACTACAGAGGGAGGAACATGGAAACTGATGGACTCTCAAAAGCTGGATTACACTTGGAAGCAGGAGCTTGGATCAGTCAGAAGAAAGTGGAAGGGCATGTCATGGAATGTCTTCATACACCTTTCAGATAATCATGGGACTGTTTAAATGTGAATATCTATATGTATATTTTTTTATGGGACTATTTATGAACATATACACTTAGAAGCAGGAGCTTGGATCAGTCAGAAGAAAGTGGAAGGGCATGTCATGGAATGTCTTCATACACCTTTCATATAATCATGGGACTGTTTAAATGTGAATATATATATGTATATTTTTTTTATGGGACTATTTATGAACATATCTAGGAGCTAATTTTTTATGAGACAAAACTGGTTTCAAACCTGTGATATTCATATACGTTAGAATGACTGTGATAGAGCTATCATATTGACATTTTGGAAGACTCTTTATGAAGCAAGATATCTTCTCAGCCATACTTTTATCACTTCCTATGCTTAAGGATATCTCTGAAATGCAGAAACACATATAGTGAATGTAATTTTGTTTTCATAATAAAATTAATTTTTCTCTCTGAGGAAAATAAGGTAGCCTAACAGCATAATCAGAACCAATCTGGTTATAAAGCTGTCATATTGACATTTTGGAAGACTCTTTATGAAGCAAGATATCTTCTCAGCCATACTTTTATCACTTCCTATGCTTAAGGATATCTCTGAAATGCAGAAACACGTATAGTGAATGTAATTTTGTTTTCATAATAAAATCATTTTTTCTCCGAGGAAAATAAGGTAGCCTAACAGCATAATCAGAACCAATTTGGTTATAACTACCTAACATGAGATGTTAATCTAAGGGTTAAATAGACAAAATCTCTTCATACATCATTATAGGCAGCTAGTTGGATCCATTACCTAACTACTACTTGTTGGGATCATCTCAAACAAGGCTCCCAGTGTAAACTAACATCTAACTTTAACGTGGTCAAGTGTTTCTCTAACATTGTACCTTAAGATTAGGATATACTTTACCAACATAAGATACTACAAATCATTAAATCGAGAGTAATTCCTTAATTAATTATATGAAGTGCTCCGAAACTGGAAAGTTGAAACATATGCTAATTCAAGCTGTCTGCGGTATTGACCCCATTTAACATCATCACAATACATCCACTTTGTCATGGATGATAAAAGTACAAAATGGTTATGCGGAATGACCCCTTCTCAACTACAGGGCTTACCTGGAGTATGCTACAAATATGTATTTTGAATAGCAAAATAATGTTGAGAAGTCATTTGGATGCACAGAAAGAAGAAAGAAATGTCTCTACAGGAAAGCACAGTAAAAGAAACAATTCTTGTGATCCACCGATGATTACCCACAAAAGATAGGAAAAATAAAATGTAACCTTGCAACTTTAATATATTGGTAAATATGAGGGTGTATGGTATATTTTTCATGATTTTCATGTATGCATAAAACATATTAGAAATAGATCAACATCGCAGGCAAAGGGATTTTACTATGAACGTTCCTTGGGGAGAAATCACTTATGGAAAGTGATTTCATTCTTGCATATATGGTACGAGGTCAAATAAAAAATACTCTTCCATTTGGAAGGAAACAATGATGGTACTTTTTGACTGACCAATAATATACACTAAGCAAATCTCCTACAGTCATTAAAGGTCAAAGTGCAAACTAGAACAGGTGATGAAACTTATTTCGTTATACCACTCACCTGTCAACTGTTAGTTGCATTCTAAAATATAAATAATATATCATTGTAAAGAGCATTGGCACTTGGAAATCAAGTTTTTTAGAACTATAATGTTACCATGAAATATGATTTTCCAAAAGGAGGACTGGACATCTCCCACTAGAAGCATAATATAAGTGTATTTAACATGAAAGTGCCAGTACCTCAATAATCAAAAGTGCAGCAGGAAACTGGAAAAAGAAAAATGTAATTCAAAAAAGAGAAACATTTTTGAAACATATTAAATAGAACTTCAGATAAAAATTGAGTTTAACTAAAAGTAAAGCGTTCAACTGCACCCTCCATAAATGATCTGTAAATACAATAACAAGTTCGGTGTATCTCACATGTGGCAGAGAAGTAATAATATATTGCTATAATATAGGAAAAACGGGTCCTAGAATTAAATAACCCAGTAGCATGAGGTTCACATATATGCAACACAATTCTTGTATAAAAAATAAACCTAAGTTTCATACCCAGTAATAGGTGGCATTTGCAAACTGGTAACTGTTAGAACAATCATTGTGGAATGAAGAATCTGAGTCCCAAAGGCAGAAGTCAATTCCAACCAAAAGCATAAAATCAGGACAGAATAGCAGTATAACTATTATTATTTTTCAGTTGTTTTCCCTCATCTGTAAAGCAAAGGTTTAGTAAAGCCGAATATAAACCAAAGTGTGACAACTGTGCCAGCACTGTTTCAAATATTCGTGATGCTGTATTTGAGCAGAAAAAGGTATATGACTTGACCTATAATCACAAGCATTCTCTTAAGAAACTGGCAATGCCAAAGACCAATCTACTCAAAGAAGCACACAGTGGAAGTAATATGACAGAGAAATTTACTCCCAATATAACTGGAGTGCCATTGGATTACCCGCGGAATAGACTTGAAAATAAGTTTGTCACAAAATTGGATACTGCAGATTAATATAGATTGTAGACTTGCCTAGAATAACTTTCACCACATGAAGATGGCTAAAAATAGCCAATGGACAGTAGACTAAACCCCGTATCTCACCACCAGTGCAGTAGAAATCCTTTTGGCAACCAGACTCTCAGAAAACCTCAGCTAAGGACATTTGTGATAGGAAACCCAACAATGCTAGACCAAACATGTCCAAACTGAGATAGCAATGAAATTTACCAATCAGAGCTTGCCAGTTTTAATGGGAATACAAGCTCAGTGACAAATCGATGTCACTCCATTACATCGTCGAACTGTAATGAGCTCATGCCCATACCAATAGGACTTGTCCTCTCTTTAAGGAATACGGAGGAAAAGTATTAGGCAGTAACAGTTTAAAGGCCGCAACCTTTTAACATGGTGAAAAGAAGACATTCAACCGTCCAAAAAACTTACTTCCAGCTATGAGATTTCTCTGTTTAACTGATCCAATTTGGCCTGTTTTCTGTACTTTCCATTGATATCCGGATGACAAGGAGGTGTCCTGGGCTCTGGCTGTCCCCTCCTAGATGTCGAGTCCACTTCCACAGGCCCGCCAACCGCCTGCATTCTCTCTTCAAGCACGTCTATATGGACCTCTCTACGATACACAACGACCCACTGAAAATCTCGTTCATGGGGACCTGAAACTTTTATCATCTATTCCAGGCCCACAACAATGTGCTATTGGCGCTGTATGATATTTGTTTCTATCAGTCAATGTCAAAACTGTACACAAAAAAGCTGGTTTGCCAAGGTGGCCATGGAGGGTCCAGCTAAAATTAAAAACACTGTGCACAACAAGACTTGCAACGATGGATCTTGCAACTTCTGGAGAATTAGCTACTCGACACTCTCTGCTCTGAATTTACTCCTGACTCCAGACAAGGCATTTGTAGACCACCGTGGATGCCTCTGCATATGCAAACAGCTGGCACTTGCAGGATGCAGGACACTGCATGCATGACACGGAGAACAGTAGCAAAAACTTAGAACAAACTAAGTGGTGCTTTTGATAAAATGTTCATCTCTGAAAACTTTGGATAACAAAAACTTTTCATCTCTGAAAACTTTGGATATCTTATTTTTACCCCGAACATAATGTCTTGAAAGCTGCCAAGCGCGCAATAAGACCCCAACTTTGTTGTCCAATCAAAAATTACATAATAAATTTTTTATTATTTTGCAATATGAAAACTTTGGTTAAATTGTGATTTACAGCAATATTTTTTGGTCAAACAAGAGATTAATACGCCGTCAACGCACAATCGATCGCTAGCTAAGAGTCCCAATTAAAGACTAATAATTAATACTAGTTAACCCGTAGAAGTTATGGTTACAAAATTCGGAAAGTAATAATAATTATGGTGGGCTATAAAACTATGTATATATTTATGATTCATGAGTATATGAAAGCAGTATATACACCATAACTATGTCAATCTTCACGATCGTTTAATATATGAAAGCTTATATGTATTGTGATTTCAACGGAGAGTTATTTCCTTCATATCTCTGGAATGCGTGTTCAGAAAATAATTTATTTATGAGTTGCCTTTTATTTATTCCTCAGCAAAAAATAATATTGCATACCATAGATCATATCGTGTATCAACGGTAAATTAATTGTAAGTCTGATATTGAAGAACAAGTCTATAGTTTCATTGATACAGTACTCACAATGACACCATATCGCTACAAGATTTTGTCTTAAATTGAGAGTTTTGCAGATAATAGTTACAGTTTCGAGATTCGTAAGTTTGTTCGTTTAGGTATTTAAATACACTTGGTACATCGGTCAAAAAGTTACATGAAGGACATGCAATTATTAAAATTATAGAATTCAAGTTTCCTAATGACCACATTTATGGATGACATAAATGGCTTAATATTATGTTTCCAATTACATGCAACTGCAAGTGCGATAATCTCGAAGGCCTCATTTGAACCCTCATCGGCGTGCGGCTCAACTACTTAAGTTCGGTCAAATTGCGAGCCTTGTTAGAGACGCCACATTGGAACTGTTGTGCCCAAGGATGTGAATGCGGCAGTGGCTACCATTAAGACGAAGAGGACCATTCAGTTCGTGGATTGGTGTCCCACTGGGTTCAAGTGTGGTATCAACTATCATCCACGATTGTGGTTCCTATTGGGGACCTTGCTAAGGTACAGAGGGTCGTCTGTATGATTTCCAACTCGACCAGTGTAGCAGAGGTCTTGTCTCGTATTGATCACAAGTTCGGTCTCATGTACGCTAAGCGTGCCTTCATGCACTCGTATGTGGGTGAGGGTATGCAGGAAAGAGAGTTCTCGGAGGCCCGTGCGGACTTGGCTGCTCTAGGGAAGGACTACGAAAAGGTCGGAGCGAAGCCTGTCGAGGCCGAATAGTACTGATCAATTACTAACTGCTATAGTAAATACTTGTTGCTACTATACATATAAGTTGTTTGGATTTGGGACATGGATTCGTTTTGAGGAATGGTAACCAATACTCATTGGTTTGATCTCTATAATATTACTATACTTGTTGCTACTATACAAGTAAGTTGTTTGGATTTGGGACATGGATTCGTTTTGAGGAATGGTAACCAATACTCATTGGTTTGATCTCTATAATATTAGTGGGGATAGTTTTGTGTTTTTCGTTATTCTATGATATTTATGACTATATGTCGTGCTTTATATGTTTGGATGTATTGTCTATAGGATCTATGAAGAGGTGGAAATTAAAATTAGAATTTCAGCGTGCATTTTAGAAAGTTTTAGAAGTGATATTAGAGTCAAGCAAGGTTGTCTTTTATTCTCTACTTTTTTTGGTTTATATATTGATAAATTGGAAGAGTGGCTAAATATGCAAGGTGGGGATAGTGCTCGGTTAAGAGAGTATGTGATAAGGCTTCTTTTATATGTTGATGACCTTGTATTGATTGCTAAATCAGCCCATGGATTGCAGATGCACCTATATGCCCTTGAACATTTTTGTAAAGCAGTGGGGATGCAAGTCAATCTCAGTAAGACCAAAATAATGATTTCCAGCATACGTTTTTCTTTGAAGGCAACATTCTTGAAGAAGTACATGAATACAAGTACCTTGGGATGGATTTCAACAAGCAGCGTAATTGTGAGGATTGCAGAAAGAAGAGAATTTTAGGACAGTGGAAAGCATTATATGCACTTCAAAACAAATGTAGAGAGACAAAGTTATGGGATTGGAAAACGATTAAAGTGTTTTTCGAACTCCTAGTTTGTCCAATGATATTATATGGGTGTGAACTTTGATTCAAAATGGAAACAAATTGAGAAAATCCAAAAACGTTTGATCATGAACAAGTTCAAAATAAAAAGTCTGGTTCCTTATGAGATAATGTTGAGTGAAACAAGAGCAACTCTCATCGAAGCAATTGCTATGTTGCGTCTTATAAGATATCTAAAAAGAATTGAGCAATGGGAGTAGGTAGATGGCCGAAAGTTATCTGCAACGAAGGCATGAGTGAAAGAAAGAAATCATGGATGAGACAAAACAACAAATGAATGGAAAAATGAAATATTTACCTCAATGTTTGTCCCACAAATAGCAAGGAGTTAAAGAATTTTGTTATGGAGAAGTTTCGTAAGCATATATGGGGAAAAGAGTTGGGTAGAAAGAAGAAGTACTATGTTTAAGAATTCAACCCCACTTGTGATCTCCAACAAAAAGACTACATTGGAGCTAGCATTTCGTGGAGAGCAAAGATTCTTATTACTCAATTAAGAACTAACTCACATCAACTTCGGTGTGAAACGGGACGGTGGAAGAGACCTAAAGAAGCTTGGGAAGAACGTGTATGTACTTTTTGCACTTCTGGGATAGTGGAATCGGAAAAGCATTTCATTTTGGAATGTGATGCTTTCAGAGATATTAGGGACAATTATGACAAAATTTTAGCATCAATTCCTTGGCATTTTCTTTTAAGTGAGGGGACTGTTAGAAGGTTGGGTCAACTCATCATCAATTTGAGTAAGAAAATGATAGAATTGCAAAAGGCAAAAAACAGTGAGGTTGGTAGTCCCATAAACTATTTTTAGTCTCGTGAACGTTAAAATATCATTCATTCATTTATTTAAAAAACAATGGTGAGCCTTGTGATTAGTGAAGCCTAGTTGGCAAGCATATTTGGCACGTGTCATAGCGACACAAAAGAGACATCCAACAAGACATTTAAGGGCAACATTTTTCTTCTAGTCGAATTATGTCTTCTTGTGTGGAGCGCTTCACATTAATTAATTTGTGGATCGCCTTGTATCTATCCTTTAGTTTTATGATATCATTACAATAAGTTAATCAGTTTTATGGGAGTTGTCATTTTCTTCAATCAATTGAAGTACTCATCTCTTCACTTTTATTTTGGAAATCATATTGTCGGTTCGCCATACAACTCGACATAATTCTCTTATGAGTAAGGAAAAACACTAAGGGTTTGTAACAAACATGGAAGTAAATGCCTTACATCAGTTTGTGGCCATGTATTAGTGATTACCAAAACAGGTTTGAATGGTACATGTTAGGTTGTTAGGTTGCACTTCTAGTCGAAATATGTCCTTTGTTAATGGAGTACATGTAAATCGGGGTCATGCAAAAGCATATGACTATTTTCAACTTGCAAAAAAGAGGTGGAACATTAAAGACGACAATCTTAAGGAAACTTTGATAGAAGATGATCATTGAACAATGTGCTAGGAACATAAGTTCAATGAAATGTTGATATTAAGGGGTTTGAAAATACAAGAGGAAAATAGAAATGCATGGAGGATGATGAAGAAAGTTAGGAGTGGTGTGTTAAATGTTATTATAATCTTATTGGTGGAGAAGTGATGGTTAGGTTAATGGAAAGACAAATTAGTGTGTGGGGAACAATTAAATGAAGTACTAACATTAATGGGTTTGAAAATACAATAGGAAAATGCAGATACAAGGAGGGTGATGAACTAATTTAGGACTTAGGAGTGGCATGTAATATGTTAGGACTCAACATTTTATGACTAATGATAATAATGATTTAATGTATTGTGAATACCAAATGTTGACTCTCACTATTGCAATGATTAAAACACGGTGTTACAGAAACCAAAGTGAATTCGATTCAAGATAACTTTCTTGTTGCATTCTAGTTGGTTTCTATGTATGTGAATAGAATCACAGAGAGAGTGACCAATATGGAGTGATGTCGATTAGTATTGAAACAATGATTGGCCTTGATTGACTGGTGGGGGAGGTAGTGCAAGTAATTACAAAGTAGGGTGAACTGACCTAAAAGAAATATGTAAAGATTACTTGTTTGATTATGATTTCAATGTGTAGCTGATTTTAAAGAATAATAATAATAAATAAATAATTGTTATAAGTTGTACTTGCTTATATAAAGATATACGTGTACTATATGTACTAGGCAATTATTTCTCAGGATATATTAATCTAATGCAAGAAACTTGAAATTAATTACAAAGAAAATTAAACCAATCTAATCCAATCCAATCCAAACATAAAGAAATTGAATCAATCTTAACAAAACAACATGAATCAAAATAACATAAAATAAACTAAACTAAACTTGCATAAATGAAACCACACTTGCTTGAAATGAAACCACACTTGCTTAAAATGAAAATCACACTTGTTGAATTGAAAATCACACTTGCTTAAAATGAAAATCACACTTGCCGAATTGAACATCACACTTGCTTAAAATGAAAATAAATAAAATAACATAATTACATAATGTTACGAATATGTACAACAAATGAAAAATGTGTGCAAATTGTGGTTGATGGGGGCCCTCCACTCCTCAGCAAGCATACCGAACGATTACCAAAACTTGGAGATCAAAGCAGCAATATGTATTCCATAAAATGAAGTGGGAGGAAAACTCAAAAGATATTACAACAATTCAGCTCTCTTCCTCTCTATCCTCACAAATTACATATCTTGTATAGAACTTGGAACTGGAACTCCTTTATATGAAGGATGCACTCATATTTATACAAAAACATAAAATAACTAATCAATAAATATAGATCCTCAAATCTCTCCTAAATCCACATTTATCTCTTGTAGTTACAACCAATCACCTAAAAATATGAGATACAAATCATCTCACAATTTTATCCTAGTTTTGATAGGAGACACATATCAAAACATCCATGATTCTTCTGCTTTGAATGTGCTTAGTCAATGATCCAAATCTTCTACAAATATTCCACAAATCTTCATGAGTTGGAATTGAAATTCGAATTTGTGGTTGAGTGACCAAATAAGATCCTTCTAGAATCTTCAAATAAGCCTACAATATCATAAAACTCATACCACTTTTAAATATATATATATATATGAAAACATGTTAATTTCCTTATATTTAATCATAAATGCTCTTAAAATACTTTAAAAAAATGATTTATAAAATAATAATGATAACTCCATATGATCATGAAAATTGTTATTAATGTAGGGTTATGGACCTATAGAATATGGTAAAGAGTTACGAAATATGGTAAAATGATGGAAATGAGGGTAAAAGAGGATGACATTTTGGAGGCCCAACAACTACCTTGTAACCTTGAAATTTTTGGCTAGCAAAATAGTCTTGAAATTCGTTCTCCTTTCACATGTGCGAAGTAGAGAAGGTTGCCTCCAAGTTGTATGAACCAATCAAAAGAGGAGAGAGAGAGATATGTGATGAGATGAGTGATGTCCAAATGAGGAGAGAGGTCACTCTTATTTATACACTTCGTTGAGAGTGAGGAGACACCTCTATTGGGATTTTGAGCCTACATTACACTGAGGTCAACCTTGACAATTTGTGCATGAGAGAGAATAAATTCAAGATTCCACTTAAGCTCGTCAGAATGAGATGATATTTATATCAAAATTGGACCTCTCGAAAAGAGGAATCCAATGCAATAAACATCTTCATCATATGAGTTGTCCTAAGGTGAAATTTGGCCCTAGTTTCCAATTTTAACACTCCCTCTCAACTAAGGAGAATTTCACCTGCCAATCCATCTGTCATCATGTCATTTTATACCATCCTTGTCATCTCAGCTCTGCTTTGTTGAACCATGAAGTAATAATAAAGAAGAAGTGATTGAGAGTGAGTCATAAAATCATACCACTCTCCACTAACAAAAGTCGGTCCTTGATCCCATATCAAGTTGTTAAACACCAGGCATCCTAGTCATAGGGAGTACGAAAGTACACGATGTGTCCATTGGTAGTGTTATGGTCCCTAACCACTTTTTCCCAACTCATTGGCTAGATGAGAGGTACTTCCCATGAGTCCCAAACTCTATAAGTAGGATGTGTGCTGGGGCATCGGCAAGAGAAAGTGAACCACTCATCTTGCTCATATTCCATAGGAAAAGGTGAACCACTCATCCTATGCATATGTCAATCGTAGGGAAAGGTGAACCAGTCACCCTACATACATGTGTCCTGGTCGGGGAAGGTGAACCATTCACCCTACACACATGTCAACCATCATGGGGTATCACAGGGGAAGGTGAACCACTCACACTGTATCTAGCGCACCACTAGGGGAAGGTGAACCACTCACCCTATGGTCGCTCATAGCTCCAAGAAGTACCCCAAGCCCTAGGAGCTCGGTGTCCAACTCATACAGGACCCTCATAAGAGGGTTGTTCCACAACTCCAAGTCTCTCTCGAAATGCTAAGAATTTGACCTTCCCCAATGGCTTCATGAGAATGTCTACAACCTGCTCATCCCTCCTGATATGTTGGAGCCTTATTGCTCCACATTGTACCATATCCCAGATAAAGTGGTACCTGATATCAATGTGTTTGGAGCGGTCGTGGAACACGGGATTCACTGAAAGGTGAATCACACTCTAGTTGTTGTAGAAGATCACGGTGGTATCTAGAACGTGCTCAAATATCTCATTGAAGAGCTTCCTCAACAAAACTGCTTCACAACAGGCCATACTCAAAGGAATATATTCGGCCTTGGCGGTGCTTAAAGAAACCGATTTCTGCTTCCTACTCATCCAAGATATTGAAGCAGACCCCAAAGAAAAGAACACCCATACATGCTCTTACGATCCACCACACTGCCAGCCCAGTCAACATCTGAATATCCATGTATTCTCAAGTTTTTGGCAGTGTATCTCAGTCCATATAGGATTGTGCCCCGGAGATTTCTCAAGAGATTCTTCGCAGCAATCCAATGAATGTGATGAGGCTCGACCATAAATTGACTCAATGTGTTCACAAAGAAGCATATGTTAGGATGGGAGTTGACCAAGAACATTAGGGCGCCTACAAGTTAACGATACTCGGAAGGGTTCGTTAATCTGGGCCCAACAACACTTCCACATAGCTTCTTAAAGTTGAGCTCCATCGGAGTAGTCATGGACTTGCAATCCACCATCCCACATCTCTCAAGAAGCTTCACAATGTATTTTCCTTGAAAGGAAAATCTCACTTGGCTTTTTCTAGACCTCCAGTCCTAGGAAGTAATGGATGAATCCTAGGTCCTTCCTCTCAAATTTGGAATCCAACTCCCTCTTGCATTGATGAATGGGAGGGTCATCACCTGTCAGAAAGAGATCATCCACATAAAGGACCAGAATGAGAGGCTTGTCCTTTTCAACCTTGAAGTATAGGTTCGTGTTAGCATCGCTCCTTGTAAATCCCAACTTCATAAGATAGTTATCAAACCCTGGGGGCTTGCTTCAATCCATAGAGGGATTTCTTCAACCTGCATACATGTGTCTTTCGATCTTGAACTTCAAACCCCTCAGGTTGTTCTACAAAGACTTCCTCCTTAAGCGAACCATGCAAGAAGGCAGTTTTGACATCCATCAGGTGAAGGCCCCATCCTTGCGAGACAACAAGGGCTATGATCAAACGGATGGTGGTATATCGGGAAACTAGTAAAGATATCTCATCATAGTCTACTCCTTCATTTTGAGAGAAGCCTCGAACAACAAATTTGGCCTTGAACGTGTCAGCACTCCCATCAGCTCCATGTTTGATCTTGTAGAGACATTTTGAAGTGACCACTGACTTATCCTTGGGTCTAAGAACCACATCCCAAACATCATTCTTCATTATCAACTCATACTCCTTCCAAACTTGGTGTTTCACGGCTTCTTCGAATGTGTAAGGCTCAGATTGTACAATGGTATTCATGGCAGCTAAGTACCCTTGGTACCTGTTCAAATTTTTGATTTCACGAAATTTCCCCTCGATGCAATATGTTTCTCAGCAACTTCAAGAGTATCTTTGAGCCACAAAGGTATTTTCCTTGAAGTAGTGGGCTCACTAGGAGGTGGATCAATGGGATCCATTGGACCTTCAACATCGGGCATCGGATCGTCAGTCGAAGGTTCATCCTGCTTTCCTGCACCCTCACTTATTGTCCTTCCTAGGGATAGGAAGATCTTGGACTTTCCTAAGGGAAAATTCTTCATCGAAAGTGACATCATGAATTATCTCCACTTCCCTTTGACCAGGAACATAGATTCTATATGCCTTCAAAGTTTCATTGTAGCCCACAAATGTTCCTTTCTTCTCAGATGCATCTAGTTTGTTTATTTTGTCTTTCAGCACATGAAAATATATGGGACAACCAATAATTCTAAAATGAGAGACATCAGGTTTCTTACCGGTGAAAAATTCTTCGAGTGCCTTCAAGTCTGAAGCTTGATGTGGGCATCTATTTTGAACATACACAGTGGTGTTGGTAGCCTCTCCCCATAAGAACTTCAGTAGACATTGGTCATGAAACATGGCACGGGTGGCTTCTATGATAGTTCGATTCTTCCTTTCAGCAACACCATTTTGTTCAGGAGTATATGCAGTAGTGGTTTCCCTCTTAATGTCATCTTCTCTACAATAGTCATTGAACTCGTTTGACACATATTCGGTCCCATTATCAATCCTCAATATTTTGATCTTCTTCCCTATTTGATTCTCGACCAAGGCTTTGAAAGAGAAGAACCATTTGAACACTTCGTCCTTCTTCTTTAAGAAATAGATCCATGTTTTGCGAGAGAAGTCATCCACAAAAATAGCATAGTATAAATATCCACCCAAAGATGTCACGGGAAACATCCCTGATAGATCATAATGGACCAATTGAAGAATATCAGTAGTTTGACTTTCACTTGAGAGGAATGTTCCCCTTGTATGTTTTCCAACTTCACAACCCTGACAAACACCTTCATAATCTAAGTTGAATTCACCATCTTCCTTACATCAAGTAAGGCTTTGAAATGAAGGTGAGTAAATCTTCGGTGCCATAATTCGGATTGAAGAGAAGTATCACAATTCATTGCTCCCAACGAACTTCCTCCAACCTGGTAGAGACCTTCAACCCTTAATCCAAGAGTGAATGCATCTCTTGGGTTCCTTTGCCAAACACGAATTTTCCCATCAATAAATGTCACCTTATAACATTTATATTCCATCGCATAAATAGAGACCAAATTCCTTTTCATGTCAGGTACATACAACACTTTTTGTAAATGAAGGGTTTGACCTTGATTTAAGTGAAGAGTAACAGTCCCAATTCCTTTCACGGGATACATGGCATTATCCCCAGATATAATTTCCATATTGTTCTTCTTTTCAATCAAATTTGAGAGAGCCTCTTTGTACCCAATGAAGTGCCTTGAGGCACCACTATCAATCAACCAATGATCTAATGTATCTGAAGGAGAGGCAGTGGTGAGAGCAAAAATAAAATAAAATTATTTTTGCTTTTCACCTACATTAACTTCATACCTAGAGTTTCTCAACTTCTTGGGAGGACGACCATTTCCATTTCGAGCAACGGGAGAATTCCTCTTTCCTTTGTTGTTGAACCTATTGTTCCTTTGATTTCCATTTCCCTTGAAGTTGTTGTTATGGTTATCATCATCTCTTGGAGTATCCTTCTTGTGAGGACACTCTCTAGTGAAGTGGCTAAACCTATTACAATAGAAGCACCTTCCTTTCCTTCCTTCTTTGAATCCCGGCTTGAACCCTTGACCTTGTCTTCTTGGAACAACTTTGTTCTTCCTCTTAGCATGAGCGGAGAAGGCGGTAGGATTGCCTCCATTTGAGGGCTTGTCTCTTTCCATCATCCTTATTTCTTCTTGAGTGCATCTAGCCAATAATTCATCAAATCCCGAAATCTTGTCACTATCGAGGATGGTAGTGTTGAACACATCCTACTCTCTTGTAAGGCCTCCAAGTGAAATAAGGGTGAGCTCCCTGTCACCAATGACTTCTCTAATAGATAGGAGATCATTCTTGATCTCGTAATCCTCTTGAAGTGGGATTGAATGGATTCTCCTCTATCCATTTTGATGTCTTTCAACTTGTTCTTGAGAAAGAGAACTTGATTTGCATTATTTACTTTGAACATCCCAACCAGCTTTCCATACATCTTAGATGTTTCCAAATCAGAAATATATGCAACCAAAGGCTTGTGAATAGAATCAACAATAATCTTCTTAGCTTTAACCTCACATTTCTTGTATTTTGTTTGTGCAGTTCCGGATGCATTTGAAAGAGGATCCGCCACTCTTCCTTTGACATAGTCCATGGCATCATTTTCTTCCAAAGTCAGATCTAGAGACATCTTCCATGCATGATAGTCGGATTTGTCCTTAAGCTTGTCCTCATATTTGAAGTAAGATGTAGTCTTAATTGGGACTAGTTCCAAGCCCTTGTCCAACAACTTCCCTTAGTGATTGCTTTTCCTCACTCTTGCTTGGGCTTTGTCTTCACCTGAGCTTCGATACCATGTTAATTTAGATAACAATGGTATCTTCTATGCTTTAGCACAATTTACTTCAATGTTCCTTATCATCCCAATGACAATTTCCAATTATTTCCAGTAGAAATCACATTAACTTAAACATATTGATCGTAAATGTAGATAGAACATAAAAACATGTGCAAAAGATAAGCCAAGATGAGAGGACACAAGATTTGGCGGATGCCAGGGAAAAACCCCAATGTGGGGAAACCCTTTGATCAAATCTTCTTATTATTATTCAATAGTTCAGTAGAGAGAGAGAGAGTACAAATATGAAGTTTACTTGTTCAAAACAATCTTGTCAAAAGTCAATAGTTAGTCAACAACAGATCAATTCGGCCTTCCAAGAGAGTCAAACTCAGCCCAAAACAGTTTGGTCAACCCAGTGAAAGGAGAGAGAAAACACAGTTGTAATTTCTACGGTCAAACGCTGAATTCAATGTTGAATTCAACCCCATTCAAACTATCCCAAACTCCTCGATATTGTGCCAATAAATGCGGCCTCCAAAATGCAGTCAAAACGCGATCAAACACCAAGGGTCAACGTTGATCAACGTTGCCTGTAACCCTGAAATTTTCGGCCAGCAAAATAGTCCTGAAATTCGTCCTCCTTTCACACGTGCGAAGTAGAGAAGGTTGCCTCCAAGTTGTACAAACCAATCAAGAGAGGAGAGAGAGAGATGTGATGAGATGAGTGAAGTCCAAATGAGGAGAGAGGTCGCTCCTATTTATACACTTCGTTGAGAGTAAGGAGACACGTCTATTGGGCTTTTGAGCCTACATTAGACTGACGCCGACCTTGACAATTTGTGCATGAGAGAATAAATTCAAAATTCCACTTCTGCTTGTCAAAATGAGATGATCTTTATATCAAAATTGGACCTTTTGAAAGGAGGAATCTAATGCAATAATCATCTCCATCATATGAGTTGTCCTAAGGTGGAATTTGGCCCTAGTTGCCAATTTTAAGAGAATCTCATCGAAAATGAGGTGATGGAACATGTCAAAGGATCTATCACAAAACCAAGAGAGGAAGATGCTCAAGCTCTTGCCAAGTATATGAAAAGAGAAGTTAGGGATCAAAGGATTCTCATAGAATCCATCAAGGATCCCCTCATCCCATATGTATCTAAACTCGAAACTTCAAAAGAAATCTGTGACAAATTGGTGGATTTGTATTCCGTAAGCACTACTGGAGAAGTCATCTCATTAAGGCAAGAACTCTACAAGCTGAAGATGTCTAGGGAAGATGGAATGGCCTCATACTTTATGAGGATATCTGAGCAGAAGTTATGTCTGATAGTGAAATGGCTACAATTATATTAAATGCACTACCGAAGGACTAGGGTAACTTTACTTCAAGTATTTATGGGAAGAAAGAAGCTACTCCATTCCAGGATCTGTGGTCATTATGAAAGATTGAAGAATCTAGACTAAAGGCCAAATCTGATGTGGGCGCAGGTGAGTAAAGTCAAGCTTATGCTACAGTGACAAGAAGAAAAAGAAAATTTCGAAAGTCTGGTTCTTGGAAAAAGAAAAGGGACATGTCTAAAATTCAATGCTATGGATGTCAAGAATATGGGCACTACAAAAGAGATTGTCCTAAGGTCAAGAAGGACAACCAAAGGGGAAGAGAAGAAGCCCATATCGCCAAAGAAGTAGAGGGAGCTTAAAATAAGAAGTCCAAGAAAGAGGAAGTAAGAGATCTCTATTACTAAGATAGTCTTCCTCACCTAAGTTCTTTTCAAATTCCTAAGTCTTTTGTTGTAAGATATGGTTATCACGATTCACTAAATGGGATGCATCAAGGCATCATAGAAGCATTGAAAGCAAGAGCTCGGGACATTATCATAGAGAAGCACGAAAGAGGATTTGGAAGTCAAGGATATAGCTCTTGGGAATCTCATTGGAAACATAAGTGGCAAGGTCATCTAGTACAAGGTTCATCATACATCTGTCAAAAGGAAACATCTAATGATGGGGATACTTTAGATCCTCAAGATTCTCTGATGGAATCTTCATTCAAAGGTTCATCGATCATGAGGAAAAGCAAGTGTTTCATCAAGAATTCCAATCTTGTGGAATTCATGGGATGATGGTATGATGACATAAAAAATAAAGCAGATCAAGGGATTGAAGCTCTTTCAATCAAGGAAGTTGTTGCAGGAAGTCTTGATGACCCAAAGGAAAAATTAGGTATGTATGCTTACATTTGATATTGTGGAAATCGTGTCATATGGTTATAGGTATCATGAACCAATGCTCTATCTTAAGAGCATGATCAAAAGAAAGGACCTCCTCCCTCAAGGGGATGCAGGAATGCATGGGTTACACATTCACTAGATAAAATCAACATAATATGTCCTCATATGAAGTATGAGGTGGTTGACAACAATTAAGGAACTCGAATTGAAAGCTCCTGGGAATGAAATGTGTGAAGAAAGGAAGGAAGAGATCATGGAATATGCAACCATGGTAAAGGCAATCAGCGTCCGAAAGACCAAGAAGATTTGACTAGGATATCTCCATGGAAGATATGAAGACTCTGATGGAGTCTGAAAAGGAAACGGACCCTTGACAATATATATCTTTGGGAGACGTGTCGATCTGTATGCAGGATGTTGATGCAAACTAGAAGATGTCATGATGAAAGACCATCACAAAGGTAATGTTAATGTTCATTCCTTTATTTTTGAACAAATATCTTGATGGGTTTATGCAGGGCTACTGAGGGAAGATCTATGGATGTCTTCCACCACCGATGCATATGTCGTAGGATGAAATATCCTTAAGTAAACATGGCATGAAGAAAGCAACATGGCATCAAGGAATGCCAGATATGGACTGATGGATCACTTTTCGATGATGACATGGTTGAGTCATGAATGAAAGTGATGGATGGTCGATGCCTTATAAAGAAGCCCCAAACATGAAGACTCCTAGATAATGAAAAGAAGTTCATGACATCGTGAAGAGGAGTTCTTCAAGCAGCTGGTTGTCCCATCATCTCCACCTGAGAAGTTGTTGTAGGTCCCTAATTAAGAGGGAGTCTAGAAATAAGTTTCTTACTTGGAAGAAACTTGGAAATTCTTAAGCCAAGAGGGAGCTTAGGTACATTCCTTTTGTAGGAATGAGTACATTTCTTTATTGGAATAGATATGTCCTCTCTAATTAAGAGGGAGAGATAGACACATCATTCTTGTCTTCACATTAAGGGATTTTTGAGGTCTAAAATGGGCCTCGTAAGAAAAATGTACAACCAAAATAAACTTTATAAGAACCAATAGGTTTCAAGATGATGATGTCAACCATGGGGGATGATTCACCATTTTTGGAGTAAAAAAGTACAAAGATTAAAAAATAATAAAATAATAAAACTACTTTTTCAACTCGTATTTTCAACCTATCTCCCTAAGTTTTTACTCAAATTTCGAGTAGGAGTACTCGTTGGATGCAAAATTTAATTCCTCATCCAAGGAGTACCCATGTTACATACTTTCGATGGACCCTACTACATGAAAAATGAGAAATACATGAAAAAATGTAATTGCAATCATGTTTCATGTATTTATAATTTTTCATGTAATAAAGTCCATCGAAAGTATGCAACATGGGTACTCCTTGGATGAGGAATAAAATTCTTCATCCAATGAGTGTTTCCGCTTGAAATATGAATACCCATACGGAGATAAGTTGAAAATACGAGTTGAAAAAATACTTTTGACTTTTTTCCCTCTAAAAATTGATGATGTAATCTAATCTTATTTTATTATTTACACTATTATTTTATAATTTCCTTAGGTGGGCCATTTTAGACCTCAAAAATCCCCTAATGCTTGGGAAGACAAAATGGAGGATTGGGTAAACATATGGCATCTGATACTTTTTGAGGACGTATTAGGGCATCCAAGATAAGAATAGTCTTGGTGGAACACACCCTAAGAAACCGACTAGGGTATGTTTTGAGAGAGACAATGATGAGGGTGTCTATACATCATTGGTCTCGCCAACATTGTGCTCAGATCTCGTGGAGAGATAGAGTTGTTAGACAAGGCCTTGCTATATGACAATGCTGGTTGATATGATGCTAAACAGATGGGTTACCTACCCGACTCTTCTTATGAGAAATTCTTCAAATTGAGAATGATGAAGTACCATTATGAATATCTCCCTAGTTAAGAGGGAGTGTTGAAAAGTAACAAGGTTCGGTATTCATAATGACGTGTAATTGTGATTGATGAAAAGAAAAATGCTTGTCTCATGGGTTTCATGAGCAAGGAATTTTATTTTTAGTGATGGCACCCATTGAGAGCCTTTAGGATTTGTCATAAAAGTCAACTTGAGTCTATGTCATGTATGAATGACCCTTCTTGGGCATACTACATTTTATACGAGTCATTAGATAAGTATAAATAGCCCTCCAAGACCAAGAAAAGTATCCTCCTCATGTTGGCTTCAAAAAGAATAATGTAAATTCCCCAAAGGACATGTTGGCTCACATACACTCATGTCGGCTCATATACAGAGGCAAACAACTATTTATAGGCAAGTCTGACTCATTTCTGAAGGCAGATTTCGGAAAAGAAAATGGTGATGGTATGTGATGGATAGAAGTGTGAGAAAGGGAGATAGAAGCCTCTCATAACCAGCGAAGTAAAGGATAGGAAGAGTGAGGTTCTGAGGGTACTTTATGGGACTGTTTCAAGGGTAGAAAACATATATCTGTACTAGAAGTATGTTACAACGGTAAGGACAAAAAGAAGTTTGTTACAACAGTAAGGACAAAGTTTGTTGTAGCAATGGTGCAGTCCTCCTAGGGAGTTGCAGTGGAAGAAGGTCGAAAGTCTAAAGCAAGCCAAGGTTGAAGAAGAACTCAAGAAGGAGGAAGGAGCAGAAAGTTGACTATCATTGACTAAGGATCTTGTGTCTTGGTCTTGGAGTGGCAGATAGGTCAAGGGTCTTGGTCTTGGTATTCGTCAATTGGAATCTCTATAAGAAAAATAATTTGTTCGGGTTTTCCTCTCAAAGAATGAGAGATTTTGGCCTGATTGATAGCTTATTTTTTGTGTCTCTTGTCTCTTTATGGTTTATACATTGGTAATTGTTTGATGAAGAAGAACACTAATAACCTAAGTAAAAAAAAATCCTAATCTAAAGAAGTAAAAAAGCACTCACAAGCAGTTACTAATAGAAGAGAAATCACATAATTACTATGCCCTAGATTTCTCAACATCAAGAAGATCAAGTCAGCCTCAAGAAGGGCAATTCGACCTCACTAGAAGCCTATATATTGAAGTAGTTCGATTCATTTGGAGGAGAATCACTTACACAAGTTCGATCTCCTAGAAGCAGCTGTGAAAAAGTGTGAAGTTGCAGCGAAAGAAAGAATTGCAGGATCATAGGTTTTGGGTTCTCTCTCTCTCTCAAACGTGTGATTTTATGGGCTACAACATCAAAGTCGAAGTTATGCTACAACATCAAGATTGAAGTACGGCATCAAGGTAGAAGTGTTGCTTCAAGGTCGAAGTTGTTGTATTAAGATCGAAGTTGCTAGGTCGAAGATACTATTGCATTGAAGTACGGTTGTTGCTATTGTTGCATCTAGGTTGAAGATTGTACTGGAAAGTGATTCTCTGTTGAAAAGGAAAGGGTTGACTTGGTGTGGAAGAAGTTTGTGTCTAAGTTAAGAGTCTTGGATTATCTCAGGAAAACTATTGAATGAAGAGTTGTTGATTGGGTTTTCCCCAAGATTAGGGTTTTGCCCTGGTTGTCTGCCTACATCTAGTGTCCTTGATCTTTGTGCTATTGTTTTGGTAATTGCTTGATGAACTATGATAAAAGAAGGTAAGAAAAATAATAAGAACACAAGAATCTCACAAGTAATTATCAAGCATAAGAAAATCTTTCTACCTTTCCGATTTTCTAACAGTACCACAACTCATGAGCTTCACCTCCCAGATGCAAAATGGCATATTGGATTGCCCCTGATTCCCTCACGGGATTGTGCTGAAAGTATGTGTCGAGTTTTTGTACCTAAGTTCTAGTTGAACTTCTCAAAGTGCCATTGACATATATTTATTTTCCTGGCCTTCTTTGGGATATCATCGTTCATCCATCATTTGTTGAGATCCCTTGATTTGCCTTTGTGCTTTATGGCGCAATAGTATTGGAACAACATTTGGCCTTGAAATTTTGCACCCATGGTCTGGTACTCTCTCAGGTAATCCAAGAAATTTGTACCCCATCTCTACTAGTTAACTGCTTGCTCTTCCAAACGCTTGCGTATATGTGGTCTTGATGACGCTGGCTACACAAGCAGGGGTAATGAATTATTAGAGTTATTAGCCTCCCCATTGTGGTTATCATCTCCTCCAAATAAACTGTGGTTTCTATGTGATCCTTCTGCCCCCTGATTGGATTGATTATCACAAATTCTAGCCATGGTCTATGCAACTTCCTTTAGCGCCGAAACCACCTCATGTTGACCCCCTGTTATCATTTGGGCCATTTCCCATCGTCCACACTCTAATTCCTGGAGTATCTCTCATTGCCCTCAAGCTAAATCGTTCAAGATATTTGTAAAGCTTTCCCACAATTAACTTTCACAATCCCCCATCTAGTTTTGTTCTCCCTCTTACTCCTTTCTTAATGTTATTATTCCCTGGTCTTGTAGAAACATCAACTAATAACCCTACCAGGCTAGTAGGATGACCAACTCTGATACCACTGTAATAACCCTCGTATAATTTGCTAGAATTTTGTAAGGTTTTAATTAAGGCACGAGAATTTAACTACACACAAGATCCAGAAATGGAAAAACATCAATGAAACATGTAAACCCCATAATCAAAGATGCATTTCCAATTTATTACCCAAAATCTCAGGAGGAATTTACAATTATTTTTTAGGAAGAAATTGATAATATCCTTTAGAGAATTGCAAGCTTACTGTCTATTAGGTATTCACTGTAGGCGACTAGATCCCCTGATTCGACCCTTTTATTCCAACAAACCACCTGATTTCAACGAAGCTAACAGCGTGTCCTCCTATGAATTTAACTCGGCCTCTCGATTCTTGACTTCTGAACAAAATTGTGAAGCCGACTTCAATTAATAATCCAATCCCTAATCTAATGGGTCAAGCACTTGCATTGGATTGTGCTGTCAAAATTGATAATCTCATATATTAAACTTGTGCACCAGCAAATTGAGTCAAGAATTAAGAATATATAATGATCCACTTAGCGTCTGACTTAGAATATCCCTGCCCTTAGCAACCCCTCAAAACATCGAATCTTTGAATTAGGTAGTTTTGTTTCTATCGTGTACTATTTGGCTTTCTAGGAAATCGGAAAACTCAACCAAAACACTGACTCGGGAATTCTTTTTTCACAATAAGTTAAGAGCAACTCGACCAGTGATATCATCCACCAACAAGCTCAAGAAATATCAATTTGATAAATCAGTCCTTGAGAATTTCGATCCAACGGTTATCGTCTTGTTTCTTTGGGATGACTTATTCTGCCTTGCATCTTGTTGCTCTTCAATTTCTCGAGTCGTAGATCTATTTCAAAATTGAACAATCAACCCAAAATTAAGTGACATTTGGCCCAACGGAAACCCACAAGCTTCAATCTTACAAATTCTCAGGCTTAGCCTTCGCAACATAATAATTTTGGCCCATATAAAAAGCTAAGTTTGGTCTTCAAGGTGTTACGACCTCATCCCTATGATAGGAGGGTTATGATCCCTACTAAAATAATACACTCAGCACTCGATTCGACCCTTATTCCTTCAATTTAAGTTGATCGTTGGACAAGGGTAAAACTACTCTCCTTAAACCCTTATTTCAGTTTGAGAACAGCTCCCTCACACAATTGATTGCTTGGGAAGTTGTTAACTCGATCTAGGAATGATGATCTCGTTCCTCCACAATGAACGATCAACAAGCTCAGCCCTTAAAATGAATTGGTGGCTCTCCTAAAATCAATTTCCTTACACGAACCATTGTGGCCCTTGAATATTAACCACCCAATCTTCTCTATGAGTACAAACTCAATCTTCAAGGATGCGCTCTGAATGGGAAACTCTGCCTCTTAAAAATTGATATTTTTAACACTGCTCTTCACCCATACATCAAGCCATCAATCCAACTAATGTAGAATTACTATGCTCAAAAAAATAATTGACTAGGGGGTGTCTACCAACCCGAAGCCAATGATCTACAACTAGGATATGCCTTTCAATATCAAAGTTGGTGAATATTAGGGTTTCCCCTTCACTCGACAGCTCCTAGAGCTCCCTGTCAATTTTCTCAATGATTCTTTCATCCATGCTTTCTTCAAACTCCTTCCCCCTTTTTATAATAATTCCCTCCATCGATTACCATGGACAATACCATGGGTCAGTTAATTCCCCTTAAAGTGACATTTTACCCCTTTTATTAATTATTATTCTATTTTATTATGATGACCCCTTATTCTTCCTGTCATTAGCCTATGGGATCTAAATAGGCTAAGACTCAATCTCAGTTTGCCTCTAGAATCAGAAAGGGACATTAGACACTGCCTTGTGGTGACGAGCTTCCCTGAGCCATTGAATTTCACTTGGTATGGATGCTTGTTAGTGTTGAATTATTGTATTGGATTTGGAAGAGACATAATGGCGTTTCCTTTAATGTTGTTGTCTTATCACAAGACTTTCCTTGGTACGATGGCATGCTCATAGGAGGAAACCTATTGTTGCAAATCATTGTTTAGGAGTGAAAGGTTTGACTCAAGATGGAGTACCTCCAATAGCTTCTGAATTATTGGAGTGAGGACCTATGTACTATGAGCAAAAATCCACCTAGCCCTTCTAGGCCAATGTCACTAGTTACACAAGACATAGTAGGCCCCACCATGGGGCTAGCACACTAGTTCAATATTGTTGCAAACATGAGAGATGGCCCCCAACATCATCACAAATAATAAACACTTTCTAACTCTGGTCTTGGCCATCTCTGAGGTGCCTAAGCCCAAAACCTATTATGGATGGGAACCTGTGTAATGTGTTGACATTGATCCTCTAATCACTCGATGGGGCCCACCCATCCATGACCATGACAAGCCTCCTCCAATCACTAGATGGGGCCCACCCATCCACGACCATGACAAGCCTCCTCCAATCATTAGATGGGGCTCACCCATCCATGACCATGACAAGCCTCCAACAACTAGCATGGTCACTTCTTAGCGTTTTATCCTTAGGTTTGTGCCCTTCGTCTTTCTGGATCTCATGTTTTTCATTTCAGACAGTGTGACATTGTGACTCCAGGTGTTTTAGTTTCAGCCAGCCCATTTTTGTTGCTCTTGGCATCTAGCTCCTGTGTTTTGGCTTAATCCAGCCCATGTAGAATTTTGTTTTTTTACCTGTGATTGTGGTGGTTTCATGCACGGTCCACTTTTTGTATTAAATCCTTGTATAAAGTGTCATATTAAAATCAAAGACAGCTTTAATAAAAAAATATTATTTTCCAAGTAGGCAAGTGTTTTCAGCAAAGAAAATAATTTCACAATTCCTGAAAGTGCTTTCAAATTAAGATGGATGTGACAACAATATTCTAATTATTTCACAGATGTCTGAGTTAACATTTTAAATGTAATATTAGGCCTAAATTTTTCAGTTTCTTAAAAATGGCTAAATGCTCTGTAATGCTATAAATTATTTGTTGCAAAACAATATTACTTTTTTTTAGCATTATAACCAAAAGGCTCTCAAATGTAACCATTTTTATCATGCACCCATGTTCTCATTGTGGCTTAGATTCCAATATGGCTTCCAATTGAGGGGAAATAACATTACATGCATTAAAGTTAACTATATAGAGGCATTATAAGGTAAATTACATGGTACCAAGTTGTTTAAGATTTAAACATTACATAAAGAAAGTCAACTGCAATTGTACCACAGTTCATCAAATTTAATGGATGCCAATACAAATAATCCCAAAACAACTTTTAAGAACAGTGCATAACGGATGCAAACATTCAGCTCGGTAAACGCTTAGGTCCAGGCATAAGAATTTCTATGACTTTAGAAATTTGAAATATGGAATAAACATTGAATAAACATTGAATAAATTAGTCACTATTCCATGTTAAATGAATTCATGATATTATTTTTAGGTTTCTATTCACTTTGCTTGAATGAACTTTGTCACTATGAATTAAGCATTCTTTGATAGGTACGAGTTTAGAGCTCAAAAAAGTGCACGGAACTCATCAGCTTCCTCAGTCATTTCATCTTTTGTGCGGTCTTTCCTTTCTTTGTCCAAGTCAAGCTTCTCCTTCAATTCTTTTTCTTTTACATCAATCTGATCAGTTAAAATACAAAAGATCACTATTTCTTCCAGCAACATCTAGTATTTCACTTCAATGCTGTTATGCGTAAAACATGAACGGAAGTGTACTTGTGAATGCAATTGTAAAAGCATTTTAAAAGCAAGAGAAAAGTGTCTTGAAGCTTACCACATCATAAACTTCGTCATTTTTCTCGAAATCGTCACCTTTCCTTGGAAGAATATGAATGTGAACATGAGGAACTGTCTGACCAGCTTCAGGTCCATCCTATAACATGGCATCGCAAGTTAAATAGGAGACCTGAAAGATATTTCTTTGGTAATATCTACACTTCCCTATACTTCTTGTTATGTTGCACATAAGAGCAACCAAAATACACCAAGAAAACAAATAATATAACCGTAAATAGAGAGGTGGATGTTTTCTATTAACTCATCCAAAGTTCATTCACTCTTACAAGGCAGCAAATGAAATCATCAATAATGATACAATCCAAAAAATGGTTGTAGATACCCAGAGATAATATTGATACTGTTTCAACTCCATTCTAGTTCACTTCAAGAATCTATTGCACCTTGAAACTAGAAATAAATGAAATTCTTTAGGCAAAAAATATACGCTGGAAACCTTTCCTCAAATCACTAGCCTCCAACTATTTGCTCCTCAGTGTCCTAAATCTAATTTACTTCATAGCTATTCTACCAAGATGTCTTCTAACACGTAGAAGTTTCTTACTGACAACTTAATGGTATACAGTGCCAACTACCTTAACTCCCGATTTCCAGACTGAGAATGCACTCAATGAAATGCTGGGTATGCAAATTTAGTATTTACTAATAACTCCATCTCGAATATAATTCCCAACCTGCTCTTAATTTCACTTCCAACTCCACAATGTTGCAAAAGGAATGTACTCCCTAAAAGATTCCCTGCTTTTCAATTCCAGTCATAATTGCACCCAAGTGACCTGAAATTAATTTGCTTCTTAGCCATTCTACCAAGGTGTCTTCTAGCACCTAGATGTATCTTACTGACAACTTATTGGCATAGAGTGCCACCTACCTTAAATCCCAATTTATCGACTGAGAATGCACTCAATGAAATGCTGGGTATGCATATTCACTAATAACTCAATCTCCAATATAATTCCCAACCTGCTCTTAATTTCACTTCCAACTGCCACAATGTTGCAAAAGGAATTCATTCCCTAAAAGGCTACCTGCTTTTCAATCCCAGTCAGGTCTAGAACGGTCACTCCAGTCATCCATGTTTTTTGGGCCCAAGGATATTTTCAAAGAAAAATATTTTTTCTTAATACAGAAGTCCTAATATTCTAAATTGAATGTGAGAAAATTGTGATCAATTCAAAACACCCTACATTCTACTTCAATATGAACAACAGCAAAGAAAATTGAACGATCATGTCAGTTAAGTTGGTATGCAAGTACAAGAAGCGCTTCAAAATGTTCAATTACATTGATCAACCCTCGCATTCAGAAGCATGCATTGCTTATTCTTCTAATGGAATGTATGCTGCCTCCTTTAAAGGTAATTCTCTAACTTGTTCTAGCTGTTCACTCCCAAAACACATTTAGTTTGAAGTAACAATTTACTTGTCAGTCTCGTTTGTTGGTCTCCATTTATCAAAGTATCATTAAAATCAAGCTTTCTTGTTGCCTAGACTGTAGACTTAATAAGTTAAAAATAGTCCCTCAATTTGCGAGTTAATCCCCTCTGAAGTCCTATCCAAGGTCATATTACAAAGATAAGCATGTTCTACATGCAATACAAGATAAAAAATTAGAACTCTTGCATAGACAAATCCATCCTGGGAATGATACTGATTCCAACACTCGACACCTGGAGACCTAAAATCTATGTTGCCAGGAAACGTGGGTTCGGGGACAGGGACGGGTACGACATTTTTTGAAACAGGGTGCATGGGTTCGTCGGGGGTATATTATAATTTATATATAAAATATAATATAATATTTTATAAATTCTAATATATATGAATTTGTATATTTTTCAACTTTAAACAAGAAAACTAAAATATTATGATTTAAACTATGCGATGTTTTGATGAAAATTTTCCGCAATATGTAAGTGGTTTTATGTATAAAATCAGCAAAAGCATTCTGTTGTTACAGCTTTCCAACAACAGTTCCTGTGAGAAATTGCTATAAAAGCCAGATTAATTTCCTGTGTTGTTCTCATTTTCCTTTTAGCATTGTTAGGATTTTGAATCCTGAATGTATTTTTTTGCTTTAATGACAGGTGTTTAAGGGTACATTTCATTTTTTTACTGAAGGTAGGCAAGAGTCAAGAGTCAACTACCTGTGGAGTGCGTGACACATCACTGTGGATTGAGTCACGCCGCATGGATTGTGTCTCTACTCTCCTGCAGACCAGCGAACAATCTTCTCAAGGCGTCAGCATCTCTGTGGAGGAAACCTCCAGTCCCTGCGCATACACCAACGGATTCCCTTCAAACACCTAGCCCTCTGAAACCAAATGCCTGTTGTCGAATGCCCGTCCTCTACTGCCATCGAAAGGTGAACAAAATGAAAGAAAAGTCGGCCTAGCCTTTAGGTTTTAGTATTTACGGTTTACCTTTAACTTTCAATAAAAAAAATAAATTTTAACTTTTATCTTTTATTAATTTTAATTTTTAACTTTCAATATAAAATTTTATTTAAATTTTTTAATCCAAAATCGGTCCACAAGAACCCCAAAGAACTTGTGTTTGGGGGTTCCAGGTACCCATCATCGAGTATTTATATTCAATGATAATGAAATACCAAGACACATAAAATCTAACGAAAGAGTTTACTTGAAGATTAGATCAACAGATAGATAATGTAAACCCTCAAATAGACTTCAAGTTGAAACTCGCCTAGGGTTTCGGGTTTAGGGTTTCCAAAGAAAAAAATAGATGATGGTAAGATGACATCAACCCCATTATGGGAAAGCCTACCACAATAAATGCTAGATTTTGTGTTTTTAAAAGCTATAAGGAGGTAAACCCTTAGTTCTCATTCACAAACATGCATCCACAATAACCCTACAGATAATTTGGCCCTAGAAAAAGCACTAGCGACTTGCCTTAAAAAGCCTAGGAGATATAAAAAGGGAAAATATTTTAATTTTATAGGTTTTATATCAACAAAAATCAACCAGTGCCTGTGTAACACACCCCTTACTAACCCTAGACCCTACTAAGGTTAGAAGGAGGCAGTGGCTCTTATGACCCAACCTCCAATGTCACGTTATGGAAATGGGGTCTAAATTTTTCGATCTTTTTCAACCACTTTAGAACTTAAAATGGATAACATCGTTGTGTTCGGGTCGACGAGACCTTTCCAACGATATAAAGTTTGCTCCAATCCGACTCTCAAATCAAAAGATACCACTGATTAAAGTCTTGGCCAATCAAATAGTTCCACATCCTCAAGCCTGCCACATGGCTATCAAAGTCACGGGCCACATGGTCGTTGTTGAACTGTTCATACTCATTAGACCCCTTTACGAGGTCCAACATACAATGCAAGTAATATATATATATATATGTTACACAGTAATTTGTCACCGTCCTCGTTACCCCTCTCCTGTGCATTGGAGGACGCATTCCGGGACTTGTGAGAAGTGACAAGACTTGAAACCACTTGCATCATTTCCCTCTGAACATGAGCTTCACATGCCCTGAAGACATCTCCTGCAGCTTGCCCATAAAAATAGCCCTTTTTACATTAGCGCGGGACCACTGTGTTCTTCCCGCACCAATGGGGAAAATCCTATAAAAGGGGCGCGCTATTAGCACTCTGTCCCAGAGTCGCAATCGCGCCAACCTATTTGGGCAAAGTTTTTAACCAATCAACCTTCGAAAGTTCTCTCCAACTCATTCACCAACTGCATCTAAGTTAAGTGAGGATGGTTTGGCTTCGAATCTCCTTGAATGGGAAGTAGTTTGCCACCCTTCCATGGAAGTTTCCAAGTGATGAGGCCAAATCCATTATTGTTGTGATTGATCTTATCCCTTCCTTTTTCATCTATAAAAGCTTGTCTCCATGCCTTGAGCAAGCTAGTGGTAGTGTGTAATTATACTTGTGCTGAAAGGAAGATATCAAGAGATTAGAGTTGCAAGAGCCTTCTTTGTGTCCATAAGGCTTACTAAGTGAGGAGATCTTGTCGCCAAAGAGAGAGAGGCTTGTCCCTCATCCTTTCAAGCTTTGCAAGACTTGTGTAGCTGAGCACCCATCCAAAGGAGGACTTGACGTCAGGACGCTGGTTGTATTCTCCTTTGTTGATTATTAATAATAGATGACTATCATTATGGTTCCATTCTCATTGTTGTAATGGTTAATGTTGAATTATATCCTTCCTGACTGATGTATAATTGCATTTATTAGATTTCACGCTTGTGTTTGTGTTGTTCTCTTTGTGTGCAGGTGTCCATTCACGAGGATAGTGGAGGATTGTGACCGGCCAAGGCAAAGGAGCGTGGGCAACGTCTCTTCTACGAACGAAAGCATTGGAATCCAAGTAGGTCTTCATCACCTACATTTTATTTGCAATTAGGAACTTGCATGGTAGCATTGTTTGATTGTTGCTAGACCCGTTCTAGGCTAGTAGGGATCGCCTCTATCCGTAGAGGGGATTTACCTCTCCAACAATATATATATATATATATATATATATAGTTTGGAAGACTGAGTGGAAGCTTGCGTAGCTAGTGGATGAAAGCAGAGTGACCTTGTGACATCCTGTTTTAGCTGTGAATATTGGTTAAGTTTCCTCTCAAAAGCACTCCACCTGAAGCACTAGAATCTGGCTCGGGGTGACAACTACAAATGAATGTGGTTGTAGCTTATCTTAGGTTGGGTGGAGAGTTTCCAAATCTTTTTATTAGATAAGTACACTCTTATGCCTTTGTGCATGTAATTATCATGTCTTTGTTTATTGTACTGAATGAATGCCATGCTAATGTTGGGGAGTGTTGTTTCCTATGTGAATGAAGAGGTCAATACCTTGTGTAAATATTTTAAGGGAATGGCTTGTTTCCGGTAAATATTTCTGGGATTGAAATTAACCTAAGTTGCCTGAGTATGAAGAGATGGTTAATCTTCGTTTATGATAAATTATATGCATTGAAATTTTTGAATCTTTGGCCACTGTGTTGACAAATTTGCTTATACCAACATGCAAATATGTAAAACTAGGCTAGGCTGAGGCGCATCTAAACTTAGGAGGGATAACACTCGTTTATATCTATGCATATAATACATATGTGTGTGTGTGTGTGTTTGCAGGATGCGGGCCGAGGGGCTTTATAAACTCATAAGTATGACAGGCCAAATTTTGGAGTTAGGCCACAAATTCTTACTAGAACCATCGTAGCCAAGACTTCAATTAAGTCCTTTGCAAAACCACTAAATTCAAGCTTCATGCATATGGATTGAGCTGAGGTTGAGCCTTAATACTCTTAGGGTGGGGAATAGCCCCAAACCTTCATATAATACAGATGTCGTGGGCTAGAGTTCAGGGCCCAAAGGAGCCAAGAGGATTGAATCTCATAATTCGAGGGATCAGGTGCTACGTCCAAGGGCAGAAGAGGGGAAATTTGGGTCGTTGGTTGGACCCCAGAAGATTTACCTCTGCATTTTGAAGTGGAGGCATGCTCAACCCCATCAGGACTTAAATGTCGAGAAATCGTGGCAAGGTGGGACTAAGAGATGGTTCATTTGATGTAACTGGACAAAGGATCATAACGTGATTTATGCGATTACCAAGGCGCAGAGGATTTGGCAGGACCCAGGGCCAGCCTAGTAGGTGTTGTGGCCAGGACCAGTATGCCCATTTTTGCAGGGCGAATGAAGAGTTGCATTTCATGTGAGGTGGGGACCCGGGACAGGACACATCACCCCGACATTATTTCCCTAGCAGCATCTTGCAGCATTGCATACCAAACACCCGAAGGACGTGGCATAGTGAGCCAACACTTATGCCATGACGGAGCTGGGGGGAGAACGCTGCCATGTGGGTGGTGTCGTGGCCATGAAGGACCCGCACCCATGTATTATAGATTATATATATATAATATATATATATATTATATATATATATATATATATATATGGGGCATATTGCTTCTGGCCATGATGCCTACCAGGCTGGCCCTGGATCCTGCCAAACCCTTTGTGCCTTGGTAACCGCATAAATCATATTATGATCCTTCATTGAGTTACATCAAACAGACCAACTCTTGGCCCAGTCTTGCCATGATTTCCTGATGTTTAAGCCCTGATGGGGTTGAAGTGCCTCTGCTTTGAAATGTCGAGGTAAATCTTCTGGGGTCCAACCAATGGCCCAGACTTCCCCTCTTTCTGCCTTTGGACGTAGCGCCCAATCGCTCGAATTATGAGATTCAATCCTCTTGGCTCATCTGGGCCCTAAATTCCAGCCCACGAAATCTATATATGAATGTTTGGGGCTATTACCCACCCTAAGAGTATTAAGACTCAACCCCAACTCAATCAATATGCACGAAGCTTGAATCTGGTGGTTTTACAAAGGACTTAGTCGAAGTCTTGGCTACGATGGTTCTAGTAAGAATTTGGGGCCTAACTCCAAAATTTGCCCTGTCATACTTATGAGTTTATAAAGCCCCTTAGCCCACATCCTGGAAAAACAAACACACACACACACACACACATATTATAAACATAGATATAAACGAGTGTTATCCCTCCTAAGTTTAAATGCACCTCAACCTGGCTTGGATTTACATATTTGCATGTTGGTATAACCAGATTTGTCAACACAGTGGCCAAAGATTCAAACATTTCAACGCAAATAATTTATCATAAACAGAGATTACCCATCTCTTCATACTCAAGCAACTTAGGTTAATTTCAATCCAATAAATATACACAAGAAACAAGTCATTCCTTTAAAAATTTACACGAGGTATTGACATCCTCATTCACGCAAGAAACAACACTTCCCGACATTAGCATGGCATTCATTTAGTGCAATAAACAGAGACATAATAATTGCACGCACAAAGACATAAGAGTGTACTTATCTAATAAAGAGATATGGCAACTCTCCACCCAACTTTAGACAGGTTAAAACGATATTCACTTGTAGTTGTCACCCCGAGCCAAATTTTAGTGCTTGAGGTGGAGTAATTTTGAGAGGAAACTTAACCAATATTCACAGCGAAAATAGGATGTCACAAGGTCACTCTGCCTTCATCCACTAGCTACGCAAGCTTTCACTCAGTCTTCCAAACTTTACAGACATGATTAACAACCATGCCATGATATACCAAAGTACAGATAATCCCAGCTCACTTACAGGAGAAGAGACTCCACATCAAAGGAAGGTTCATCAGTGGATAAGCTATTGTTGGGTAAAGAGATCATCTCTCCAGGTACTTCATCAATGAGTCCAGCACCAAAGCTTTAGCCTCAAGGAAAATCTTTGTGGTTCATCAGACCTCAGAAATACCTAAGGGTTTCTTCCCAATCCAACAGGTTCGTCAATCTGCAAGCTTCCAGTGGGTTCTTTAGCCTACAGGCAAGCCACTACTCTCTATAATTTTTTCACTCAACAAGCCTCTTTGAGGGTTCCTCAACTGGTTCACTTTCTCTAGGGCTCGATCACTGTGATTCTAATCATTGCTCTCTCTCTCTCTTGTTACACCTCTAACCCCCCTAGACGAATTTTCTCCTAGTGTTCACCATTGTTCTCTTCCATTGCATATGCGTGTGAGAGCGAGTTCTCTACTCTCCACCTTGTTTTCATGCCTTTTCAGCAAACCAACCATCTCTCATTTTTGAGGCCCCACACAGTCAATTGCCTTAGACAACACAACCCATTCCTTCTTTAATGTTTTGTCCTATTTGCTTGCTATTAGAGCTAAAAGACACATGGGCCTGTCCTTCTTTTCAGTTAATTTATTGCATAGTTAGCCCATTTAAGCTTCTTAGCCAACCATGACTGATATTTAAATCAACAAATTGTTAGAAAATCGGAAAGGAAAAAAGATTTTCTTATGTTGACAATTACTTGTGATATTCTTGTATTCTTATTAGCTTTCTTTAAGTTCTTCCTTTTTTCTTCTTTTCATCAAGCAATCATCAAATCAAAACATGAAGATAAAGGACACTAGATATAGGCACTCAACAAGGGCTAAAACCCCTCTATAGGGGAAGACCTAGTCAAACTCTTCCACTAGCAGATTCAAATCAAAATTGAGACAATCCAAGACCTTAGACCAGACCAAAAGACCTTCCTCCTCCACCAAGTCAACCTTCCAAGATGATGAACCAAACACAAAAGTCAACACTGCTTCAATCCAGCTTCAAGTCAGAATTTCAGCGCCCAGCGTCTAGAATTTTAGCCCTACTGCAGATCTGAAATTTTGGCCTCCCTAACAACTTCAAAATTTTGCATGTGTGAGTCAAAGAAAGAGAAAAACAACATCTTCTTACTTGACAAATGTCTCCTCCTTCACTAGGGTTTTCTCCTTCTTGGGAATTTCGCTCTTCTTTTCTATCTCCAACTACTGTAGAACAAACTTCTTGATTGGTGCTTCAAATGAGGTCGAAAAGCTATCAATATATAGTGCATCTGTGAGGTTGAATTCCGTTGATGAGGTCGACTTGGTGGAGGAGGCCTAAATGACCTAATTTACATTAAAATAAATTTCTTTCTTGATTGATAAAGCCCAAGAAGTGTCTTTTACATGATGACAAAGACAAGGACTCTTGACACAAACCCTAGAAGCCTACAATGGAGGCTTTGAGCTATTAATCATTGACCCAAGCATGAAACCCATGCTTTAATAAGTCAATTTCTTTTACAATAAAATTTATTTTTCTTCTTTTGACAAATACAATACATTATGACTCAAATATAATTATGAAGACAGACACTAGTTACATTATTCAACACAAATTCCTGAAGCAATATGAAATTTGTGTCCCTTTCTCTCAACATTCTTAATTAATTACAATTATTTACAATGAGGGAATATTAACCAGCGGTTGGCATAGTCCCCTCCAGCTTGGGGGAACATCGTCCTCGGTGTTCAATAACCATATACAAACAACACATGCTAAAAAACCATGCACAACTAATATGGAGCTTTATACATACAACTTTGTACAAAATTTACAAGGTATTTCCATTTGCTTCAACCAACAAACAAAAAATGATAAGTTGCCCGCATTTGGTACACTATTTCCCACATGGATTCCTCAAGCCCAAAGTGCCTCTACTGCACTTTGACTTGCTCTATTGCTCAATTATGGAGCATGAGTTCTCTCTAATCCAGGATGCATAAAGGTTTCGGCTGGAACTTTCCCTCTGGTTCTACCCGTAACACAGACCAATCAATTAAATGATTAGCATTTTGTGCATAAATTTTAAGCAATGAAACATTAAACACATCATGAACTTTCATTTATGGTGGCAATGCATAATGTGTATAACATCTTCCTCAACTGACCCATGCTCCTCTATGTGCTCTCCATGTTGAATCATCACCGGTGACTCATCACCCTAAATGTTCGTCATAGGATCAACTCACTGCTCATCATACAAACCGAAATATAAATCTGGCTTGTTGTCAACAACTCCAATTGACTTCTCATGCTCCCCATAGGCATCCTCGTATGACCCCATGGACTCATCCAAAGAAGAATCCTCATCCTGAAAGTCGGAAGGAATCTCCTCTTGCTCTACCCCTCTCATCTCCTCAGTGTCACTCAAGCATGAGTGGTCAGGTTCCTTGCAAATGAAGCAAAGGCCCTTCCTCCTCAGCTTATTCTTGCTACATGGTTGGTCACCACCAATCCTCCTCAACTCTTCCTGGGTCAATTGTCTCTTGAACAGATGAATGTTCTGCTTAACCAACCTTTCTGTGAATTCATAAGAAGCAAGTGAAACCAGCTGTTCATCCCTCCAAATGGCCAACAATCTAGATTGTAACTCTTTACAAATGGCATCATGTCTTCCCATGCATGAAGACAAAATGGACTGCATGTGTGTTATGACTGTGTCAAGATGATGTTTCCTAATGTTGAAGAAGCATTGAAACCTCTGCAAGATCAAATCGTCACACTCCAATTCAAACATAAGGTCATAAATTTTAGAATCTCAAGCTTCTTCCCAAAGGTAGGACCCTCATTGTTATCCAAATGCTGAAAAGTCTCCACTATCAATCTAACGAGTCTCCTCATTGTATCATCACTATAAGGAGGTACAAGCGTGGTCAGCATCATGATACTAATAAGACAAGTAGCAACTGGAACTTTGACCCCTACACAAGGATGCTCCAAAAACTTTTGTATGAGAGCAAGCATAGCTGGTTTTAGAGCCCCAATCAAGCTCTTCCCATTTGACTGATGCACATTGGAGAGGAGTGAATCATTTTCTTCTAGTTTGAGAAGGGCTTTTGTTGTAACCCCCATACATCTTAAATCTGTTCCAAGTGCATAAACTTTGGGCCCCAATTCATGTTCTTTCTATGGTTGCTCTTACTGTAGCAAAGTAAGTATCCCCTTAGAAAGGGATCTATTAATTTTTGCTGCTAATTTGTAAAGGGAATTTATGAAGGTTTGATCCATGATTTAGCTGAAGAATGACAAGTACATCAAGCTATTTCGTGCATGAATTTGACTGACAACAACAACAGAAGTATATAATAGTAGCTAACTCAATACAAAGGCCTCTCACTTGAAAAAATTCTCAACAATTAGATAAGGGTCCAAATACGAACACCTCATGTAGACTCACCATACTCTCTCACTAACTTAGCAAATATTAAAAACTTTCTTTGAGAAATTTTAACGAACAGTTAGCAAGTAGTACTTTTGTCAAACAATTCGCAAATAAAGTGGAAACACTTGAAACATAAATAAGTATGAGAGGCAAATGCTTGAGAAATCATAATGCTCAAATGAATTTGATACCACACTGCATGCATGCAAAACCCAGGTGAAATGTAGACCCAAGTGCTGAAAATTGCCCAAACTAATAGCACGCACTGTCCAAAAAATATTGTTGTTGCTACTGAAGAAGAAATGAAGTTTCTGCCCTCAAAACTGCTCAAAAAATTCTGAAAATTTAACTTGGAGCTCCTCACACCAAAACCATAAAAACCTAGAAACGGGTTGGCTTAAATCTAAGCTGAGATCAAGCCCACCAAGTGATGTGAATTACCCAATTTACCAATAAAACGAACTGCTGAAAGAACACTGTTTTACAGCCCGAATACTACCCGGGAAATTCTGAAATTTTAACCACGAACTCCTCTCATAAAACCCAGAAATGCCCAAAAAAATCTTGGACAAATTCTAGCTGACCTAGAAAGTCCCAATTTAGTGTTAGTTTTCCAATTTGCCCAAATCTGCACATTGCTCCAGATAAAATAAATTTGTACCACAATCTCCAATTGTTTAATCCTGCAATTTCACTACAAAATCACTGGCTCAAATTAGAGAAATCTCCTGCAAGACCTCCGGTAAATAAACTAGGCTCCAACAAATAAATTGGGCTCCAGGAATTAAAATCATCCCAACAAATAAACTCAGTCCCAATGGATAAATCTGGCTCTGGAAACTAATTAGGATAAATGGAACAATAATATGGCCTCAACAAATAAAATTTCTTCAAAAAAATATCCAGAAGTAATTTTGCCGAAATTTTAATAAATTCCAGCAAAAATTGGACAGTCGATGAATCACAATTTTTTATTGAAAAAAATTTCCACCACAAGAAACCCAACCAAATTTATTAATAACACTGAGGAAGAATCTCTTCACCAGTAAATTCAACTGCTGCAAAATAATTCAACCGAACAAGAGAATTTATCCCAGTAAGAGAATTTTGGCATGGTAAGATAATTTTGGCCCAGCAAGATAAATTTGGCGTAGCAAAATAATCTCGGTCTAGAAAAATAAATTCCGCCCAAAAAAAAAATTTAGCCCAACAATATAATTTCGGTGCAGTAGAATAAAATTTTCCCAACAAGATCATTAATTTCAGCCCTGCAAACCAATATTACTCCATCCAATATGTTCTCTTTGGCACCTTGTGAAATCCCGTGCAATAATGATTCTCCGATAAATAGATTAAGAAATTTAACCCAAAACTTGGATCCCTTATTATTTAGGAACAATACGGCAACTTTGATTTTAACCCATAGCTGGCCAAAATCATGCTCTGATACCACTGTAATATTCCAAATATAAATTTAACAGCAAATTGCTTCAAAAAATTTAGCCATCAGCTCCATAAACAATTTCTACGAATCAAACCACAAATTTCATAGCAAAACAAGTAATGCTCTGATACCACTGTAATGTCCCAAATATAAAATTTGCAGAAAACAACTTCATAAATTTAAGTCGTCAATACCATAAACAATTTGCACAAATTAAACCACAAAATTTACGGAAAAACGGGAAATAGAATCTACAACTGAATAATAGACAATATAAACATGCAGAAGATCTCAGCCTTATTTTATTAATATGTAAATAAGCTAGTACAAGAGCAGGAATATGGCTAAGATGATAGCCCCAAATAGATCTACAATAATGCCGCAACTAGCCTCCAAAACAAACTGAAAATCAATAAACTGCAACCTGTGAACCCTGAATGGATCCACCAAGGGAAGAGATGAGTGCTCGCCCACTCTCACTGAATCACCCAAAGGTTTCCATCCTGGGGCGACTGCTTAAGTAGAGAACGGGGTTCTCAAAACCTCACCATAATGACAATACACAAATACAAGATGTCTCCAAATGGTTTCCTCCTCTTTTATGGATCCCCAAACCTCTAGAAACATCTCATTTTATTATTTCATTATTATTCTAGAAGCTCCTCCATGGACTTTATCTTAAGTGACCTTTTAATTTTATTTTATTTCACTTAAGTCACTTTTGGCCTTTTTCCTCCAATTAATCATTTTTCCTTAATTAAATGACTAATTAAAGCCATTTTTAATCAAGGAAAATGGCAAATCTCCCACCATACTCTCTCTGACCATTGGAAGTAACTTCTCAACATCCCATCTTGTGGATCTTCTCATTCTGGTTCCAACAAGTTATTAATCAAGTCAGACCCAATAATAACCTCATTTTTTGAAAGTTGTCGGAATGCAACAGAATGAAAGGCAAGTTGTGCAGATGATAGAATATGCCAAGAGAATGCCATCAGACCCCATAAAAACTCCTCAAAACTCCCCTAGAACCCCTAATGACATAAACTTACTCCCATGACCTGGCCATCTTGTGCCCTGGAAATCCACCCTGGTTGTACTATAAAGGAAAATAAAAATAGGGACATGACACTATCATTGCGCCTCAAGAAAACTTGACCCCCAGCAATTCGGATTTCTCCAAATCTAATTGACCTTCCTCAAGCAACTTGACCCTGCAATCTCCTCAACTCGACTTCTTAGATTCGCCATCAATTCTCCCATACTTCTCCTCTGCGCTCCAGTCCACTGAGCCACTCGCAGCTCTCTTGAGTTCTTGTGTCTTCACCTCTTCACTAAGCTTCTTTATAATCTTCATTAAGGCCAAATCCCTAACCCTAATCTCCCTTCTAGAACATCTTGGAGATCAACAGTTTAGATTATTTCTAAGTCACTTAAATTATTTATCCTTAGAAAATGACTTAATAGTCCACAATAATTAATTGAGTTTAACCATTGTACTTTTCCTAAGTTAGATTTAGGAGAGAAGACACAAATCACTTACTCCACCAAGCAAGCACCTAAAGAGGCAATAAATCATCTTCCACATGCTAAAACACCTAGCCTATGCATAAGGCCTTCCAAAGCTATCATTAACTTCAACACTCCCTCATAGCAAGGAAGGGATTCTCCACCCCCAGCTTATCTAGGTATTTCACAAACTTCCCTTTCACTAAAGGCTTCGTAAGAATATTTGCCACATGATCCTCTATAGAAATGTAATGTAGTCTCACAGCACCTCTCCAAACCCTGTCTCTGATGAAATGATATTTGATCTTGATGTGCTTGGACCGATCATGAAACACAGGATTCTCAAAGAGCTTGATGTAGCTTTGATTATCACAGTGAATCATCATTGGCCCTATCTGCAGATCAAATAGGTCTTGCAAGCATCTAGCGAAGCCACACTACCTCACGACTTACCATACTTGCTACCATGTACTTTGCCTCTGCTGAACTGAGTGCTGGTGATTGTTGCTCCCTATTGTACCACAAAATCATGGTTGATACCAAGATAAAACAACATCCAAATGTGGATTTTTTTGTCCACTACACTCCCTAGCCACTTAGAATCTGTGTACCCCTGCAGCTCCACTCCACCACCTTTGACATATCTCAGTCCAATGTGCATTGTAGCTCGCAGGTATCTCAGGACATGCTTCGTTGCCACCCAATGAACCTGTCTCGACTCCACCATGAATTTGGTGTGTTCACAACAAAACATATATTTGGCCTAGTGTTGACCAGATACATCAAGGAACCTATCAAATGTTTGTACAGTGTGGGATCCCCCAACTCATCTTCAGAAGAACTTAGTGTCTTCAAGTTAGTGTTCAATGGTGTAGACATGGGTTTGTAATCCTCCATCCTTAACCTCCTTAAGATCTCAACTTCATACTTGCCCTATCCAAGGAAAATCCCTCTTGGTTGTTGCTACACCTCCAATCCCAAAAAGTAATGCATTAAGTCGATGTCCTTCATCTTGAACTTCGAAGCAAGATCCTCCTTGCACATCCCCATCAGCATCTCTGATCCTATAAAGAAGAGATCATCCACATAAAGTACCAAGATGAGCGGCTCACCCTCAACAAGTACATAGTACAAGTTGGAATCTGCCTCTCTCTTGGTGAAGCCCAAACCAAGAAGATATCCATCGATCCTGGGATATTGTGCATGTGGAGCCTGCTTTAGCCCACAAAGTATCTTCTTCAACCTACATACGTGAGACTCTCCCATGCACCTCAAAGCCCTTAGGCTGCTCAATATACACCTCCTCCTCAATCATTACGTTGAGGATAATAGTTTTAACATACATTTGATGTATCCTCCACCCCATCTCTAAAGTAATGGATATAATTGCTTTAATGGATGCATATCTAGAGACATGTGCAAACGTCTCCTCGTAATCCACTCCCTCCTTCTGGGAGAACCCTCTTGCCACAAACCTCGCTTTGTACTTCTCGACATCGCCATCACCTGCATGTTTGATCATATAGATCCATGGAGAAGTGACCACAAACTTTCCCTTTGGTCTCAACACTATGCCACATACATCATAGCTCATGATAGAGTTATACTCCTCCACCATGGCATCCCTCCAGACTTGCTCATCTATAGCCTCCTCAAAAATGGAAGGCTCAGACTCACTGATGTTGCTCGTCAATGCCAAATAACTAGAAAATCTTGTTGGCGGTCTGCTCTGCCTGAAAGTGCTGCTAGGAGCCTCCACATGCTCCTCAGCATCTCTCAAGGTTTCCTCAGCCCATCTCGGCCTCCTCCTTGTAGAGCTTGAAGGAATATCCAGCTCCTCTAGATTTGTTGGTTGCATCCTTGTTGCTAGTGCTGCTAGTCCCTGTTCATCCTTAGAAGCTACTCGCTCTCGATCCTCTACCATTGTCGACTCTTTCTCATGAGATCTCCTAAGGGTCCTACCCTCATCAAATTTAACATCCCAACTCAAGATCACTTTCCTTTGTCCTAGAATGTAGACTCGGTAGGCTTTTGAGACCTCATTATAGCCCACAAATACGCCCCTTTCTGACAAGGGCTCCAACTTACTCCTCTTCTCCGTGGGAATGTGGACATAAACTGGGCTACCAAAGATGCACAAATGGCTCACATTTGGTTTCACTCCTGTAAAAAACTCCTTAGGAGTCACGTCCTCCGATATCCTGTGAGGATTGTTGTTTTGCATGTACATAGTTGTATTGCAGGCCTCTTCCCACAATAACATAGACAATTCTTGATCATATATCATTGCCCTTAATGCCTCCATTATGGTCATATTTTTCCTCTCAGCAACCCATGCTTGCCAAGCGAACACCCCTTACACACTTCATCCTGCTCCACCCTCACCTCTAGAAAACCTATAACCATCCTCTGCAACATAGGTAGAGCTTTGTAGTGTAGGTGTCCCATCCTCCTATGCCATATGCCACCTTGGTTGTCACTCTCATGTATGAGAGCCTTCACCAACTGTCCTCTCAACAGATAGAGATCCCTCTCCCTTCTCCCAATCATTCGCTTCTTGTTGGGATCAGTTCCTTTCGCCCTAATAGCCACCTTACCTCCAAAAAAGCTGACTTCTAGTCCTCTATCTTCTATGGCTGAAACTGAAAGGAGATTTTTCTCCAAACCCGATATGTACAATACTCCATTCACCTCCATGATACCACCTGAGTCCATCTGAAACTCAATATTACTAGTGCCTTATGTTGCATACTTGGCCTTATCACCAAGCTCCACATGTACATCCCTAGGCCACTTAGTCATGTTGGTGAATACGTCTTGAGATCTCGTCATGTTGACGAGATGCTCCACTGTCCATGAACCAGACACCTCTCATTATGGTTCCAATAAGGCATGACACGAAGGAAAAGTTGTTCTCAAACTTTTCAGCCATCTCTTCCATCTGTGTAGTGGTGGTTGTAGTTGTCTTTCCTTTGCCCTTCTTCTTGTTTGGACACTGACTGGCAAAATGCCCAAACTTGTGACAAAGAAAGTAGTTGACTTTGCTCTTGTCCTCCTTTTTATTCTGTGAAGATCCACCTCCACTCTGGTTATGCTTAGCCTTCGCTTTGCCCTTTTTTGCTTGTGCAACAAGAGCAAGCTCATCTTTCTCCTCAGTACCCTTTCGTTGTCCTTCGATCAATGAGTTTCCCCAGACCTCCTTTTGGATGAAATCATCCCACAACCAGCTCCAATCAAGAAGTTGTTGCCTAGCAAGGATCCCATCCACAAAAGTGGTCCAATGCTCAATGCAACACACCAAAGCAACTTTTACTAGCTCTGAATTACTCTGTTGCCCCAACAATTGCAAGCTCATCATGAGCTCGTTGGATCCTCATGAAGTAAGATGTCATAGTCTCACATACGTTCATTATGATGCTATTCAATTTCTCCTGCAACACCATTTTCTTGTTTTCATTTGAACTCTGGTAAAGACTGGTCAGAGCTACCCACATCTAACGTCCAGTGTCCTTCCCTGATATGTGAGGAATTATGTGATCCCTCACACCATCCAAAATCATGCACCTTGCTTTCATGTCTTTAAGATTGTGCTCCGATGTAAGGTTTGGATCTGAAGGAATTTGAATGTCTCTGTTTACGAGAGCCCACAGACCATTCATCTTCAAAAGCATGGTAATTCGCTCCTTCCATGAACTGAAATTAGCAACCCCATCCAACCTGTCTTCATACCGCAAACTACTCAAGGATGCCATCTTCACAAATCGACCATAGCCACAACACTTAGCTACAAAATTTTAAGAAAATAATTTTGTTGCCGTACAAAGGAAACTTGCAGTTGCAAACCCTCCTGAACTCAGATCTCTCTCTCTCTCTCTAAGTCTTCTAGATGGCTCTAATGCCATGTTAAATTTTCCAAATACCAGCCAAATTTATTTTCTTGTGGCAATTAATTTTATTCACTGCAATTTATTTATTTAGCCAAATAAATACTAAATTACTGAAAAGATAAAATCATTGGTATTTTTAACTTCTATAAATGAATATATGCAACATAACTTAAATCAGATAAATCAATTACACATTACACAAATAATTCACCCCACAACAATTCTCCGTCATCTATGAATCTGGAAAATCTGGGTTTTCAACCCATAGAGATACAAGGAAAAATACAATAACTGGAACCTATAACTCGGCCCCAACAAGATGAATTCAACCACCTGGAAATCAGCCTCTAGAAGAAACCAGCCTGGAGAAATTTGGCCCAATCAATCAGTTCGCAAATAAGCCTGCGCCCTCCCTATGTGCTATCATTGTGCCTCAGGAAACCTCAGCGCCCTCCCTATGTGCTATCATTGTGCCTCAGGAAACCTCAGCGCCCAACAATTTGGCTTTCTCCAAATCAAATCGACCTTCCTCTAGCAACTCGGCCCTACAATCTCCTCAACTCAACCCCCTGGATTCGCCCTCAATTCTCCCGTACTTCTCCTCCCCTATGCTCTAATCCACTGAGCCACTCGCACTAGAGAAAAACGCTCTCTTGAGTTCTTGAGTGTCTTCACCTCTTCGCTAGGCTTCTTTTATAATCTTCATTAAGTCCAAATCCCTAACCCTAGTCTCCCTTCTAGAACATCTTGGAGATCAGCGATTGAGATTATTTCTAAGTTACTTAAATAATTAAATTATTTATCCTTAGGTCCGCTTGGGGTAGCTCAATTGGAAATGGTCGTGGAAATGAAGTCTCACCGAACCGAAAATCTTGGGTTCAAATCTTGTGCTATCCCCCCGATAGGGGTGAGAAGTTGGACATGATGAAGATGTAGTCCTACCAAACTTACAACAACAAAAAATTATTTATCCTTAGAAAATGACTTAATAGTCCACAATAATTAATTGACTTTAATCATTGTACTTTTCCTAATTTAGACTTAGGAAAGAAGACATAAATCACTTTAAGCACCGAAAGAGGCAATAAATCATCTTCTACATGCTAAGACACCAAGCCTATGTAGAAAACCTTTCGAAGCTATCACTAGCTTCAACACAATCTCCTCAATGAAGTGTGGAAGAAGATCATTAATCTCATCCAAAGGACCATGTTTGTGCCATCATCAAGAAGTAAGGACTACAAGAATCAAATGAGACCAACCAACATGTACACAAGAGTCATTATAACATAAAAAATGGGTCATATTTAATGTAAAAGCTATCAAGTAGATCACATTAGGTATCTTCCTCAAATTCACACTAGCTTATGACTTTATGCAACTTGCCAAGGTTTAGGTATGAGAGGACCATCATAGAACACTATTAGCTGTGCTAGTACCCAATATTAAGAGTACTTCTCAAGAAACAACTCAAGGTGTAAGTGTGAATGATTACGATATTGCTTGAGGTTTACTTCATGGGAATGGTGTCTTTGACATGCAAGGCCACATGTAATGATCATCCCCATCGTTGCCTTTGTTGAGGGAGTGTTTCATGCAATGATTTAACCTTTCCTTGGCATTATGTCTTTACACCCCTTTCTTTGTCTTTTTTTGTATTGTTTGTCTCTTGATTTGCAAGTCCCCTTTTGATGTATATCCATTTCATTCCATAAAGGTTGGGATAATTCAATTAAGTACTTTCTTTAGTTATGCATCCATCGAAGGAATTGAACTCAAACTTCCTTGGCTTTCAACTTATCATTAATATCCCTTTTATTTTTCTTTTGCATTTTGAAATTTATACCATGCTCTCTCTTTTTTTTATACAACTACTATTAAATTTCCTTTGCACTTAGCACTTGGCACTTTATTAACCTAGCAGATTGCAAAGCTACTGAATAAATGCACAACTAGGTTCTTAACACAATTAATGGAAGCAAAAATTACACCAATCTCAATCACAAATTCCACAAACAGATTCTACACAATCAACAATTCTTCATTACATAAATGTTGATTTGGGGTAGCATCGGATGTGCTCTAGCCATGAAAATTGGTGGAGAGGCTAAACCACATGAGATCTCCAAGACCCATAAATGGTTTGGGCAGATTCTAACCGGTTTGGAAGATATTAAAATAATTAATATTTTTAATGGAGTTCCTAAGTCTAAACTTAGGAAAAATAAAATATTAATGGATATTAATATAAAACTGGGTTAAAAGGTTCCAAAAGTCATAAGATCAAGCCAAATCTAATCTTAGTCGTTGATTAGAGATTTAATCTCAAACGTTGAAGGACCATCAGGAAAAGTATAAGAGGCTTGAGGGTTAGTTGGAGAACACACTGAGGGAGACCAGTCAGTTCGATTTCTGGAGCGGGGTTAGCTGAGAAATTCGAACTAGTGGTCTGGAAAGTAGCAAGAGGCAGCAAGTACGAAACGTAGAGTCGGGAACAGCACCAGGGGAACAACACAGAGGTTGGAGAGGTAGACGCAGAGGCAGCAGATTATGCAGTCACTGAAGGGCCTGCATGGGTGACGTAGAGAGGCCCAGTGCTGACGCAGAGAGGCAAGCGCTGACGCAGAGAGGCAGGGGCTGACGCAGAGGGTTTGGGAGCTATGCAGAGGTCAGCCAAGCTGATGCTGAGACTAGGAGAAGTGTTGAAGAATTTTTCTCTCAGTTGGGTAAGCCAGTTTGGCACCTAGTTGTATTGAAAAATTGTTGAATAATAAAATCCTTCCTTGCTGCACCGGTTTTCCCACATTGGGTTTTTCCGGGCGCTGTTGTCCAAAATATATGCGTCGATGTGTTAATACTTATGCATGTGTTTGTTTCTGTATTATGGTGCGATATCTACAACAAAATCTATTTTAACGTTTACTGAAGGATTTTCATAAATAACTTATTGGGAAAATAAGTAGGTAAAATAAATCAGTTGTTGCAGTGATAGAATTTTCACATGGTATTAGAGGAAGCAATCACAGACAGGAAGGGAAAATCAATTATGGGTCGAGATCATGACGCAGAGGCATCTATGTCAGGAGACTCACAAATTTTCAAAAAATTGCACAAGAGAAAGTGATTTTGATTTCTCCATGTTGGCCTCTAGGCTAGAAGAAGAAG
>APFE031530000.1:35658-62781 GCA_000404065.3 Pinus taeda | reverse complement strand
TAATCTTAGTCGTTGATTAGAGATTTAATCTCGGTCGTTGAAGGACCAACAGGAAAAGTATAAGAAGAGGCTTGAGGGTCAGTTGGAGAACACATTGAGGGAAACTAGTCAGTTCGATTTTTGGAGCGGGGTTAGCTAAGAAATTCGAACTAGTGTTCTGGAGAGCAGCAGGAGGTAGCAAGTACGAAACAGAGAGTCGGGAACAACGCAGAGGTTGAAGAGGCAGACGCAGAGGCAATAGACTGCACAGTCACTGGAGGGCCTGCATGGGTGACGCAAAGAGGCCCAGTGCTGACACAGAGAGGGAGGAGCTAACACAGGATCCGGGAGCTACGCTGAGGTGAGCCAGGCTGATGCTGAGACTGGGAGAAGTGCTAAAGAATTTCTCTTTGTTGGGTAAGCCAGTTTGGCACCCAGTTGTACTGAAGAATTGTTGAATAATAAAATCCTCCCTTGTTGCACTGGTTTTCCCACATTAGGTTTTTCCAGGGACTGTGTCCAAAATATCTGTGTCAATGTGTTAATTCTTGTGCATGTGTTTGTTTCTGTATTATGTTGTGATATTTTCAGCATAATTTATTTTAATGTTTACTGAAGGATTTTCATAAATAACTTATTGGGAAAATAAGTAAGTAAAATAAATCAGTTGTTGCAGTGATAGAATTTTCACAATAAATGCCAAATACATTAAACTTAAACACTTCGTATGAAACAATGGTTAGTGTACCTCATGTGTGTTTCACCATCATCATTTGAGCTAATCAAAAAAGTGAGTTGAGCATGATATACTGCATGTTTTTGGATGTAGAAAATGTTGGTCATCATCACTAGAATCATTGTCTACAATGTGGATCATTGAAGGAAAAACCTCCTCTAGTTAGCCCAAGGTGAGAGGGGATAACAATAACTAACCTCTCATTTGGAATATTTCAATATTTAAACTTTTCTTATTAACATGCCAAAGTGGTTTGGGATATTTCCATATCTTATTAATCAAACCAAAACCTAAGGTTGAGTACTACATTATTGACCTAAGTCATTTAACACGAGGACACGAGACATGAAGGACACGAGGATTCGAGTGTCAGACACAAACACGTTGACCCCCCGGAACAGGACACGTTATAAATTATTTATTAAAATAAATAATAAATATATATATATATATATATATATTATATATATTAAAATTAGTATTTCTTAAACAAATTCTTCATTCATGATACAAATTCATTGATTCAAACATACATCTTCATCTAGATGTAAGTTTTACAAAGTAACATTATGCATACATATTACAAATACAATTGTGACATAATACATATTCATCATGAACCCATAGGAGAAAGACAAGATACTGTAGTTTTCTGATTAGGTCATCAAAATCAAAATGTGTTACATAGGTAGTAGTAATGCCAATGGCAAATAGAAATAACAAATACAAAACAACTACAAGCCTCAATGCAATATGTAGCTCATGAGTCCTCAATCCTCATCATCAAAATCAGCATCACTGTACTCATCATCATGGTCACCAATGCTCTCCTCTTTTGCATCCTCCTCCTATGTATCCAATGTCATCTCTGCATCTGTTGGTGTGGAGGATGACCCCTCTACAGTATCACCATAATCAAAAGTGACAGGCTCTAGCATTGGCTCATTAAGATCCAAGTTGGCCAATGCCAACTCAACAATGTTGTCTAAACCCATATCATCAGGAAAGACATCCCACATCTTTGTCTTTCCCTTCAACCACTCATCCCTCTGCCTGTAAATAAGACGAAGGTTGGTGTGCACATACACCATTGTATCTGCCATGGACTGCTCAAGCCTGCTCTTTTTGACACTATACAAATTTTCATATGTCCTCCAATTCCTCTCGCAACAAGAGGATGAAGTCACCTGAGAGAGGAGCCTCATGGCTAACTGCTGTAGAGGAGGGTTTGTTGCCCACCAAAAATAGAGCTTCTTAGCCCCCTGTCTCTAATCACATCATATCCTATAAATCAACCAGTGCCAATGGAAAACTCTCTAAGGGAATCCTCCACCTTATCAAGGGATGCTCTATCCTGAAAAATCCGCCTCAATGCATCTTTCCTCCCCTGTGAAATTTCACCATCCATGTGAGGAGGGAATTCGCGGGAAGCTCCACCATTCAGCCACTCATGGTTGTAGTATTTTGGGTTCAATGAGTGAACCAAACAATGTAGAGGTGTGCAATTCTTGTCCCATATGTTGCCTGTATGGTGGTGAAGAAGGCCTTTGATGATGTCTCATACTCAGGGAACTCACTCTGTAAAATAATGCTCCTCACAGATTCAATCATGGAATCCCATCCCTCATAAACCTCTCAAAGGATGGGTTCGTCTGCATCTGCAAATCGAAGCAAAGAAATGATAGGTTCCATGATCTGAATAAGTAGATCTACCCTCTCCCACCAAGCATATCTAACACTGTGTCCTTCACTCTTTTTGAGGTTGTTTGATTTGTCTTTCTCCAAAAAGACCAAAACTCTGAAATAACCATGGCCCCAAGAGCGGCCTTGACCTCCCTCAACCTCTTCAACATGATGAATGAAGAGGCAAACCGTGTACCACAATCTTCAACAATGATATATTGGTGTACTCCTTGTAGATAGTGAGGGCATTTGTATGATTTTGTACAAAGTTGTGGATATGTTGTGCATCCTCAATAATGCTTCCAATCCAAAGCACATCAAAAGCAATAGATTTAAGTGCAAAATTCAAAGAATGGACAATGCAAGGTGTCCAAAATACTTGTGGATATTTAGCTTCCACAAACATGCCAGCAGCCTTGCAATCAGGTGCATTATCTGTAATGATTTGCACACAAGAATCAACACCTACATCTTCAATAACTTTAATAAACAACTCACCCATGTATTGTGCACCCCTGTATTGTCTAAGTGCACCTATTGATTTCAAGAAAAATGGACCATTCAAGGAAGACACCATGAAGTTAATGAGTGGGTGTCATGTTGGATCTGTCCATCCATCAAAAACAATGCCAACCCCAAATGTTGGCCATGTTGATTTAATAAGCTCAAGCATTTTGTCCACCTCTTTCTTTGCCTTTGTCAACAATGTGGTTCCAAGCTTCTCTGGCCTAGGAGGCGCATATTCTGATGGAGCCCCTTGAGTTAGAGCTCGACACATCTCAATAAATAAACGTGAGCATGCAACATTAAAGGATATGAAGTTCTGGTAGAAAAAAATGAAATGGTGAGATCAAGCTCTTCCCATTTCACTTTCTGAAAAATCTTGTCCATTGGACCAAATGCCATTGCCTTTCTTTTTGTTGATTGTCTCCCACTAGAACCCTCAAATGGAAATTTGTTGTTGCTTTTCCTCAAAAATGGCAAGGGATCATCATTCTTGTTTTTTTAGATGTTGCAACCACCTTTTCCATACCAACATTGGCCTCTTTTCCATTTCTTTCCTCTTAGCTAAAGACACTTGTGTACATGCTGCAATTCCACAACTCGGTAAAGCCAACAAATGAGCTTGCACACGGTAATATGTGCTCATGAAATGATTGTTTCAATAGTTGCATTTCCAAGCAACATTGCCTCCTCCCTTCATCTTGCTACCTGGCCCTTGCTCTCTTCTGACATATTTCCACAAGGGATATTTGTTATCTTGAGGCTATTGTCTTCCCTCAACATTTGAAGTTGTTGTTGCAGCGCCACTTCCAATAGAGGGAACACTTGTAGACCCTGATGAAATTGGAACGAGAGGGGCATCTTCAATGGGGACATTCTTACCCTTCCTTTGCCCCTTCCCTACTGCCCTTGATTGAGCCATGAATGCTATAAAAAAATAAAGAAAAAATGAACAAATTTGTAAAAAAAATGCACATGCAAACTGTTGTAATAAAAATGCAAAAAATAGAGACAAAATGCACTTACCTGTTGCTTGAATCGCCTCCAAAATGCTCCCACACCCTTTGCTCTTAGCTCTCACACACCCACAGCAAGAGAAAATGAGAATTGTGATGTTCGAATGGCCCAAATCAATGTTGTATGGCTGCGCGGAGGTCCAAAAAGTGGGACACGCGTCCTAGAATCGAGACATGTTCGTGTCCCATTGAGACACAATTAGGACACAATCGAACACAATCTGGAGGACACATGTCCCACCGAATCGTGTCTGATTCGCCCGATTCGGGACACAAGAGGGTTGAGGAACGAATCTGGTTTCATAAGTATTGACCTATTTAGTCATGGGTTACAAACCTTAATTGAGGTCCCATTCCCTAAGTTGCAATTTAGGAAAAAAACACTACGAAATGCAACTTAATATTAATGTGATACACAACATGAAGGCAACGTTCCCCTTGGGCACAAATATTGGGGCAACCCAATCAGAAAAAAGTATTTGCTAGTGGTTGCCCTCTCATGAGTTCAGTGAGCATATTTTGGCCCTTTCACGCTCAAACATGTCACGTTTTTTTGCCATGTCTACGTTTAGCACATATGTTGAGAAAGTGGTTGAGCTTGCACAATTGCTAAGGGATAGTTATACATATGCCCTAGCCATTTGTCCACATTTACATTCAACTTTATCCATATCTCCAAACTTTTGACCCTGGCTTCTCGGCACTTTCTTTTAGGCGGTGCACCCTACTAGAATGTCCACTTACACCTTGTAATAAACCATGTTCACATTATGTTTTCACCTAAATTGAAAGTGAGTGACCTATCTATTTTTGGGAGATTCTTCACATGGTTTGAAAATTGCATAGAGGATCTACTACTTGGAAATTATTTTATTGGTGTTTGACATGGTCTCATGTTATTCTTGGAGGGTGCCCTCTCTCTGGAGATTATTTTACTATTTTCTGGAAAAAGGTTGAAACCACCTAACACTCCTAGAGCACCCCTCTCATGGAGATTATTATATACTTTTTGGAGGTTAGAACTTAGCTTTCTTGATTTTGTCATGTGTAGAGATTTGATCACCAATTCATCATCGATATAATATTTCATTATTGGTTTGACATATCTAGTTTCAGCATTGCTTTGACATGTCAACTTTGATCACTATGATATTATTATTTTATTGTGAGGTGGTTGAACCTAGAAATTTAGGTTAGAGCCTCCCCTCATTTGTAATGGTTGTTGGGAAAGTGAATATTGAGTCTCCCATTGAGTGAATATTGGGTACTTAGCAAGATATAGTTTCTTGGAGCAAACACTGTGGAGAGTATTTCTTTTATGTTGTGTGAAGCTTTATGTGAATGAATTGTTGAATTGGAGCTATTGATTTGCACGCAAGGTGTTAAGCCAAGACCATTCGAGTAAGAAACAATTTCAAGTGATGGGTCAAATCAAAGTGTGAAATTCCTCCCAATATTTTTTATTGTTTTCTTTCGATTTTTCTACTCTAGTTTCTTTAAATAGAAGTGGCTAGATCTAGGGACATTTAGACAAGCAATACTTATGCCTAGTTCTAAAACTGATACCGACGTTGCATTTATCATTGTTGGAAATTTATGATTGGGGATCCAAAATTTAAATTATCAACAATATCGGGGAAAATATTGGAAATTATCAAGAAACTTAAAAAAATGCAAAAATAATCATTTTTCCCATTTTTTTAACTTATAAAACAAAATCAACATCAAACAAACCATTGCTACATAAATATGAAAATAAAATCTATATATAAGATGTATACAATGTCAAGTGATACATCAGATATCGATATTGAAATATGATATTTGTGCTAAGTCATAAGATCTAATAGAATGATACAAAGTCATATCAAAACAAAAATAAATGTATCACATGAGATGAATCACAGCAACAAAAACAACATATTGTTTGCTTGATGGAAAATGGTCACATCATCCTCAGTGATGTTATCAAAATTGGACCAAAAGATTGGTTGACAAATTTTGAAAAGAACATATAATTCATGTGCATCCATATGAATCCAAATTGTTATACACAAATATGCAAAATTTGTCATCTGTAAAGCAAGGGTATATATAACCAAAATATCACCAAGTGCAATCTATCTCTGAATCAAAATAGATCAATAGAGACTGAGAGGCTCTAAATAGCCTCCGAAATCCAAAGAAAATCATGCTACAACAAATAGCTCCATAACATCAAAATCATGTTGAAATTTTTGAATCTAACACATTAGAAATCCCTACTACATTATCTGGTTTATTATCTCCTACTTGTTCTTTCCATTAACAAGTTACTTATGAATATAAATACCGAAATAAACACAAACGCAACCTTGCCACATATACGGATCAGCAACTGAAATAACTGAGACAAACACACAAGGGACACCGTTAATTTTGGATAATCATCCCCAAAAAAATCCAATGCGGTTAAACCGGTGCAGCAGATATGAGGGTTTTATTATTATGCAATTTTCTAAATACAACTAGGGTGCTAGAAATGGCTCACCCTTCAGAGGATTTCCTTGGCAGTAGTATCACTCCTCGGAGAAAGATATTCTGGCTGATCAGCCATCAGATGATCGATCCCACAACAACTACGACAGCTCCCTAGCTGGACAGCGAAAGCTGCTCAAAGCTTCTCCACTGCTCTGCGTCACTCTCCAGGGACTGCGTCACCCTCTTAGCTCCAGCCTGCCCCACGAAAATTTCCAGTGCTGCCTCTTGGCCCTGCATCAGCTTTGTTAGCCTCTGCGCAGCTACTGTTGCCTCTGCGTCAACCTAAGTTTATACTTAGGACCCCATTAAAAATATTAATTATTTTAATATCTCCTCATCTGGGTAGAATTTCTCCAAACGATTTATGGGTTTTAGAGATCTCATGTGCTTTAGCCTCTCCACCAATTTTCATGGCTAGAGCACATCTCATGCTACCAAAAATCAACACTCCCTCTTAGCAAGGAATGTGCTCTAATAATGCTTCACTATGGAAACATCACGCTGATCCTTCGCACCGGTACTTGTGCTGATGTTGGGCCTGTTGCCCCCTACTGCACTACTGCTTCCTGTACTGCTGCCCATGACACTGCCACTGCCACTGCTAAATTTGTACTGCAGCTCCCTCTCAATATGTTGCCCATGCTGCCCCTAGCACTGCCACTGCTAACTGCAACTCAGTTACCGAGAAGTAAGTAACTGACTTCTCCCAAATACTGATATCCCGGTCAGTCTGGTAGCCTCGTGATGTTGAAGTTGCCTCTGCTGCTATCCTGTGCTCCCTCTGCTGCCACTACGTTGTTGCACATACCTATGTGCCTCTCACACTGCTACAACCTCCATTGCGCTGCCTCAAATTTCTGCACTCAAGCACTGTCTTGCTACTCCACTACACTTTGCTCCACCCGACCCTTGTCATCCTGCCCCTAGTATGTAGTCGTCCTGACTACAACTCGATGTCTCCCCACCTCTTCTCTAGAGGTGCATGAGCACTCATGGCACAATCGTCATCAGTCTCGACCTCTTTGTCTGCCTTAGCTGGAGCTGCTTTTCAATCGGAAGCCTCTCCCTTGTTTTTCTTCCTTGTACACTGGGATGCATAATGTCCCAGCTCCCCACAATGGAAGCACTTAACCTCCTTCTTCTTCCTCTTCCCTTGTTGTCCCACAGATGCTAGAGCCACATCCTCCTCCTCTTTCTTGATTCGACTTCCCTTGCCACTACTCCCCACCTTGATCATCCTCCTAATCTCTTCCTAGCGAAGAGCTGCCCACATCTCCTCCCAACCGGGAAGTGTAGCCCTGCCCAAAATACTTTGGACAAATGTCTCCCACTTCTCGGAGACTGCATTCAGGGCAATCCTGACCATAAATTCTGGATCCGGTGTAGACCCCACGGAAGTAAGTTGGTCGTGAATCTCCTACAACCTGAGAAGGAATGGATCTATCTGCTCTCCACTCTGCATCTGATATGACCGCAGCTGATTCTCCAGTAGTATCTTTCACTGTACAGTAGAGCCCTGATAAAAGGTTGTCAAAGTGTCCCACATCTCCTTTGTTGTGTTCTTCTCAGCAATATGTGGTATGACATGATCTTTGACCCAGTCAAGGATCATGCATTTCGCCCTCGCCGTTGCATCCTCATAATTCTCATTCTCAACTGGATCAACTAGGATAGCCACAGTTCTCAAGGCAAAGTCCTTGATGCGATGTCGATCCAGGACTGCCAGGATCCTGGCCTTCCAGATGACAAAGTTGGAAGTCCTGTCCCACCTATCCTGATCCCTCAGTCCGTTCACTGCCATTTCAGCTCCTCTTTTGGACTCCTTCTGAGTGTCGACTCCCCTCCTGGAAATCTCCCTCTAAGTCCTGATTTCTCTTCTGGAAATCCTCTGGCCAACAGTCCAACCGCTCCTCTCCAATCCTCCTTGCAACTGCAACTCGAATCTAGATTCCTCGGCTAGAAATCCGTCGAGGTAGTGACTCCCTCTACCTTGGTTCCGTCTCCTTAGGTTTTGTTCTGCACCGACAGAAACAACACCCCACCAGCTCCTCAAATCACAATCTGCACATAGCTCCCCAAGCCCTAGCAACTGAAGAAGCTGAGCCCTTCAGACTCTGCGCAATCCCGGTAAAGGCTCAATCTGCTCCTCCCAGCCAGAGCGTCGATCCTTCCTGTCTGAGAAAGACGATCGGACACTGCATAGGTCTGATCTGCCCCTCTTTGCCTCTGCATTGGCCCTCCTCCTGGCTCAAAATGATGACACAGGCTTTGCATCACTTCTTCTCTTGTTGCTTCCGCTCTGGAACAACGTCGTCTCTTGGAACAGCTACCACTGCTGCAAATTTCATATTTTTGTTGGTGCCTTCAATCCTCCTGTGATATGCAACCCTCTGATACCATGTTGAAATTTCTGAATCTAACACATTAGAAATCCCTACTACATTATCTAGTTTATTATCTCCTACTTGTTCTTTCCATTAACAAATTATTTATGAATATAAATACCGAAATAAACACAAATGCAGCCTTAACACATATACAAATCAGCAACTGAAATAACTGAGACAAACACACAAGGGACACCATTATTTTTGGACAATTGTCCCCGGGAAAACCCAATGCGAGAAAACTAATGCAACAGATATGAGGGTTTTATTATTATGCAGTTTTCTGAATACAACTAGGGTGCTAGAAATGACTCACCCTTCAGAGAATTTCCTTGGCAGTAGTACCTCTCCTTGGTGACAGATATTCCGGCTGATCAGCCACCGGATGATTGATCCCACGGCAACTACGGCAGCTCCCTAACTGGACAGCAAAGCTACTCCAAGCTTCTCCACTGCTCTGTGTCACTCTCCAAGGACTGTGTCACCCTCTCAGCTCCAATCTGCCCCACGAAAATTTCCAGTGATGCCTCTTGGCCCTGCGTCAGCTCTGCTAGCCTCTACGCAACTACTGTTGCCTCTGCGTCAGCCACTTGGCTCTCTGCATCAGTCGCAATTGCCTTTGCATTGTCTCTCTGGCACTATCTCTGCCTCTCTGCTATGTATTCTCGACCATTTGTCGAACTGCCCCTCACTGCAACAAATCACTAGTTCGATTCTCTTAGCAAAACCTGCGCCAGAAAATCAAATTCACTGATCAATTTTGGTGTATCTCCAATTGACCCTCAAGCCTCCTCTTATACTTTTCCTATTAAGTCTTCAACAGCCGAGATTAAGTCCCTAATCAACAGCTAAGATTAGATTTGGCTTGATCCTCGTCTCTTGGAACCTTCTAACCCAAAATCATATTAATACACATTAATATTTTAATTTTCCTAAGTTTATATTTAGGACCCCATTAAAAATATTAATTATTTTAATATCTCCTCACCTAGGTAGAATTTCTCCAAACAATTTCTGGGTTTTGGAGATCTCATGTGCTTTAGCCTCTCCACCAATTTTCATGTCTACAGCACATCCGATGTTACCAAAAATCAACAAATCATTGCCTATATTGGGATCATACTCATCAAAATCACCATGCAATAAAAAAAGATAGAAAAAGCTTTACATCCTAATTAAAGATTTTACTCAAATGAAGTGTACATTTTTACTAGGGTCGTGAAGAAGGAGCTCAATAATCAATTGATCCTGATTTAAACAAGAATGCAACAAATTACAGATATAACCATAAATACAAAGATGCAGTAGAAATAACACTTCATTTCACTAATAACAAACACTGAAATATGCTTACAAACATAATGGAAATAAGACTAGCTCAAGCGATGGTAGCTTGTCTCTCAGAAGAGATGTGGCGGCTACATGCCTCTGAACTGTATTACAATGAGGCTCAAGGACCTTTTTATTATTGAACAATAAGAGAAAATCCTAAACAACCAAAACCCTAACTCGAGGAGATGTAATGCCAAAAGTTTATGGGCCCCATTGGGGTTAGTTGGACGTCCAACTTCTTGGGTCGCAACTTGGTCATATTATCTTCGTTTGACGCGCATGATACCTCGTTAGAAAGATCTCTCCGAGGATTACGACAGGAAAAAAAAAAATCGTTGGCAGTAGATTGCCAAAAAAACGTCATTTAGGGCCTCAAAACGGCTCCAGAAGTTTAGGACCCGAAAAACTGCTAAAAACAGTAAATTGTGCTACAATTAAGAAAACTGAAAAACTGAAAGAAAGAATGGTGGGGTCCAAGTGGAATTGGCGAGTGGCCATCAATATCCACCTGGATCATCAATTCCACCAACTTCGAGGTACATAGAGGGCTTGGTGATCCTAATTAAAAGTTACTTTTGTACCCTCGTACATCACAAAATCCAGTAGAAATGTTGCAATCCTGCCAATCCTAAAATCCTAAAAACTTTTAAGTCGGCTGGATTTTGAGTGGGATCTTAAATTCTACTTTCTCCATATGAAATCCAATGAAGTCGAAACCACTCTCAAACATCTTGAGTCAATTAATGCTAATGTTAAAAATTTGTGTAAAAGGATGAAAATGAAAGATAAAGGAAAATATCACTTTTACTTTAAGAATTTAATATTGCCATTAACTACTAGGGTATGTATCTCATGAGATGAATCTTAGGAAATGAAAACAATAGATTGCCCCTTGTTTGCTTGATGGAAATAGGCAAATTATCCTCACATCAATTAGGTTTTAAAGAAAAAAATTGGTAATAGGTTGAAATTGACAGAAGCAGGGCGATAATTTCGAAATTATTGCGATAATTACCTAAATTATCGCGATAAATCCAAAATAGGAAAATTATCGCAATAAGTTATGGCGATAATATCGGCGAGGGGCAGTTTGGCAAAAATATCGTGATATGTGCAACACTGATTTGAATGTACCCCATGGTGTCATGAAAGTTGTTTTATGCCAGTCTTCTTTCTTAACCAAGACTTGCTTGCATCTAGAAAAACCATCCAACATAGAAAGCATCTCTACTTCCATCACTATCTACAACAACTACTCCATAATTAGGAGGAGGTAATCATCTCTAAGTGAAAGTTTGTTGAGATTCTTGAATTCTCTGCATCATCGTATCTCGCCATTCCTCTTTCTCACAACTACTAGGTTTGACAACCATGAAGAGTGCTTTGTGGGCACAATGATCTTTGTCACAAGCATCTTTCAAAGCTCCTCACGGACAAGGGGGGCAAGCTTGGGGCTGGCGAAATCGTATCATAAATAAGATATCCTTTATATGCCCTTAGATATTCATCAAACCAAGCAAAGATATCACGATATTCCTTGATCAAATTTTCAATTTTCTTCCTTTCTTCAAGGGAAGAACCCTTGCCAACTTTAACAATCTTTGGGTTCTCTTCAAATACAATATTTATCTCATAAAGGTCTTCCGATCGATCCTCACTTGGTGGTTTTTGTTGATTTTTTGTGTAGCATCGGGAGGTATTCTTGACTTGCTAAAGGAAATCTCCAAGTCAGCCTAAGAGAAAGTAAATAAAATTATTTATTTTATTTTATTTTGGAGCATCATGTAGGCTCAAAAGTACAATTCAACCCCACTATGAAAAGGTGTCCCTTGAGCAAATTCACACCCATTTGATCAGTATATATACATGATGTGACACTTCATTTTGCTCAATTCATTCATCACATCTTCTCTCTTAGAGTCACCGCACATGTGAAAGAAAGAGGGTGAATTGAGTAGAGTTTGACGAAGTTGTAGGAGGGCAGTTTGACCATGTTTGATCGAGCTATAGGAAGTCTTGTTTTGGGTCGAGTTTGACCACAGTTGACCAAGCTATAGGAGGTCAAGTTTGAACACAATTGACCGAGTTTTAGGAAGCCGAATTTGACCGCAGGAGCCGCAGGGCCAAATTTGACCATAGTTTGACCAGCCTTGACTTGCTGGAGTTTGACCAAATTTGTTTGGTATTTTGACTTGGGCATTGGCAAAGATTTCTAGACAAATTATTGATTTGTAAACCTCATTAAAGAATAATTTATCCTAAGAAAAGTTGTTGGGTTTTCTCCCAATTTTGGGTTTCCCAGAGTAAAAATATTCTGTATTGTGCATGGTTGTCTCTTTAGGATCATTATTGTTTCCGCTGCATTTACTATTGAGATTTTATGTGTACAATTGCTCAATGATATCAGTGGCATGAGATAAATTGTTAAAAATCATTAGGTAGTAATTATTAGATTAGAGGATTGGTTTCTAATGTGCGCACATCTTGTAGAAAATTCAACATGGTTTAAAAGCTTTGTTGAAAGAGCAACCATTGAAGTCAGCCTAAGAGTCAAGTGTTCAACAATTTGACTAGATTTTGATTTCTTGTCAATCAGTGCCAAGACTTAGAATGGAAGATAGTTTTACAAATCTTCAGAAGGAAGTTACTCCAGAGCCAGAGACCTGATGAGATCTTCCTCAGGCAGGGAAAGTATACCGTCCAGATATTGAGGAGACTCGGTATGATGGACTGCAAGTCCATGGCTACTCCTATGGTTTCTAATCTGAAGAAGTTGAGTAATTCTGCTTCAGATTTAGATTTGGTGGATCCTTGATGTACCTGGTTAACACCAGGTTGGATATTTTCTTTGCATTGAAGACCATGAGCCAGTATATAGTTGAGCCGAGGCAGATACATTGGGTTGCAGCAAAGCATGTGTTGAGGTACCTCGCACCTGCATGGTACAATTGGAAATGATTTGAGATATGTTTCAGGTGGTGAAGTGAGGCTGCAGAGATATACAAATTCAGATTGGGATGAGAGTGCAGGGGATAGAAATAGCACATTTGGGTGCTACTTTAGCTTAGGATCAACTATGATATCATGGTTTAGTAGGAAGCAGACTTCTGTCACACTCAGTACAGCAAAGGCAAAGTATATCGCAATCGGTGTCACAAGTTGTAAAGCAATATGACTTCGATAACTTCTTGCAGCACTATTTGATCAAGACACTTCATCCGAGACATGGGAGCAGTGAAGCTCCAGTACGTATCCACAAACGAGTAGATTGCGAACATTCTCACCAAGCCTCTGTCTACAACAAAGTTTGTGTACTTCAGAGACAAGCTTGGCGTGATGCAGAATGTCTCCCTCGTTGAGAGGGAGTGTTGATGTCTTTGCACGATCAGGCAAACCATCTCCTGAAAGCCAGAAGAACTTGGTTGGGTCATGCACATTTGCCCAAGGGAGATGGATACATTCACTTGAGAAGCTAGAAGGACTTGGCTGGGTCATTTGACAAGAGGTGAATGACCCAGGGCAATTGCAGATTGGACAAATATTCTCCTAAGAAGTTGTCGCTCGCTGCAAAATTTGTTTTCAGCTTACCAATGTACAAAAGAACAGAAAAGTTTGCAACTATCTTCCAATCCACAGAAGTACTCAAAGCTAAATCGAACCCCCTCCAATGGATAGTGCTCGGAATTAGCTCTCCAACAGTATATGGAACTCCTCAAATGGACCCCAGAGTTAGAAGTTATAGCAGATCGAAGTTTCCCTTGAAAACCAGAAGCCATGGAGAAAATGCCTTAAGGGAAAATCCCACAATCGGAGATCGAATGTCTCGGCGGTACATGAATCGACCACTACAAAGAAATAGTAGGGTAAAATGGGCCGACAGGCTAAAATGTCAGGAGTTTCCTCGAAAAATGTGACAAAGGAATTCAATGCAAAACCAAAGGCGAAGTGGCCTCTTCTCTCTCCTCAAACTGGACATGTGGCATGCTAATATGGTATTTTCAGGGTCCTATGGGGGCATATCTGGGTGACACATGTCACCACTCAGGAAGTGACACATGTCAGTTATAACATCACCAATCGACAATCGACAGTCGGTAGTAGCAGCGTATTGTGCATCAAAAGGAATTTGCTGATAGCGAACCTCCAATTTGGGGGTCCAATATGGGAGCTGGCCCATGGTCACAAGAAGAGCAAGGAATCAAGGGCTCAAAGCAAAAGGGTCCTAAGGGGATTGGAACTCCTTGTTTCGCAATGTTTTGCAATGTAAAGTGCCCATACTGAAGAATCCCCGATATCACACCATGGTTATTTTATAAGGCATGTTGCATTCCGATAACATGGTACAAAGCTTTGAAGGCATATGGGTCAGCAGCTGCAATATTAAATGAAAGCATGCAGCGGTGGTAAATCAATATGGGGCGCAGGGAAGACTTAATGCCTCAGCATGGAGCTCCAATCAGTCATACAATACAGGACTTCCAAATCGATCTTTGCTTCCACTCTGAGACAAGTCAACACAATTGATCACTACCAACTACGGAGAGTGATGAAGCCAAACAGTTAAGGTTGAAAGCGACAGGGGGACTGGCCGGGTCATTAATCCAGAGACGTGGCCTGAGCAGAGGCCATAACAAGGGCGTTAGAGAGATATTTTCCTCCCATCATCATTTTGTTTTCCTTTTTCTTATTATTCTGTAATTTCTATATTTTCAAGAATGGAATCAAATCTGAATCAAATCATTATGGGCAGCAGCCTTCACACGCCGAGACAATTGGTCTATCAGACAGCTGGAGCTCGAGGTGGGATATTTTGTAATTGTTTTCCAAAGCTTCCCCTCTCCTTATAAATAGAGGGAAGAAAGACTTAATATAGGTTCTGGAATTCTGCACCTGAGGGGTCCAAATTTTGTGATTCCACTTTTGGTTCTATCTGCCTGTTCAGGAGGGACTTGAGCTATGCATTGCTAAATGTAAATGGACTAGTGAATTGGACTCATTTTGAAGGATGAATGAAACTCTTTGGTGATTCCAATTAGAGCAATGTGCAGTATGTTTCCCCTTTGTTTATCACTTCATGTATGTTTTTCTCCCTCTGAAATAGTGTAATGAAGTTGTCGATTTCACTCTTATTCATGGTTGTATATTTTGCTGCTAAATAGTAACAGTACCTGTGGTAATTATAGATTTGTGTTATTCGATAGCCTACAGTACTTGTATGAGCACAAATTTACATATGCTAATTAGTAACAAATGTATTTGTGATGTATGGATCTTGGGACCTTAATTAGCGCTCCACTGTTTCTACCATTCCACCTCTTCAGTCTTCCATACTTCTGTCGGAATATTGTTGCTTAGGATTCTGTATTATTCCTAGCCCTATGCATCAAATTCCTTCCTTTCTCTCCTCCTCTTCATTTTACTACAATGCCAATATTAAAATTGCATGTTGTTGTGTGTCAGCAACTAGAACCAGACATTTCTCTGAGGTTGGCCCAATTTACCCCCTGATCATTTGGATCCATGTATTGGCTTGAGTTTACCTTAATGAAGGCCTATTGAACCAAGCCCCCCTTTATTATCTTTTCAAACTACGTGACAATTGGAGTGTAGCAGAAAGCCCCATTGAAAATCTTCCAAAGCACTCCTCTCTTTAAGATGTCCTAGGCATTGGTCTACAATCAACCCAGAGGCTGTCTCTAGGAGGCTTTTCATATCCCCTGAAGCACTGCTGCTACAGGTGCTAGAAAAAGTGACAACATAAGCCATAAAGGACTTTTGTTGGGTCATGTTGATTTGACTAGAGGAGATTGATGTAATTCACCTAAGAAGCCATAAAGGACTTTAGTTGGGCCATGTTGATTTGCCCAGGGGTGATTGGTCCAAGGGAAAATCTTCTCCTGAGAAGCCAGAAGGACTTGGCTAGGTCATGTTGATTTGACCAGAGGAGATAAATGAAATTCACCTGAGAAGCCAGAAGGACTTGGTTGGGCCATGTTGATTCAGCCAGGGGTAAATGGCCCAGGGAACATTGACAACTCCATGATGGAGTAATTTATAGACGTGCATGTGAGGAGTTACATTGCCTACTCCAAGATGGAGTTATCTATAGATATGCATCAACATAGCAAGCTCCTGAACTTTTCTTGTAGAGGAGAAATTTCAGTGAAGGGGAAATTTGTTGCAACCAAGAAGAATACTTCCCTCACTAAGAGGGACTGCTGATTTTTTGTGTAGCATTGAGAGGTATTCCCGCCTTGCTAAAGGAAATCTCCACGTCAGCCTAAGAGAAATTATATAAAAAATAATTTTTTATTTTGGAGCATCATGAAGGCTAAAAAGGACAAGTCAGCCCCACCATGAAAGGGTGTGTCCCTTGAGAAAATTCACAACCCATTTGATCAGTTATATACATGATGTGACACTTCATTTTGCTCAATTCATTCATCACATCTCTCCTAGAGTAGTTGCACGTGTGACAGAAAGACGCTAAGTTGACTGGAGTTGGACAAAGTTGTGAGAGAAATTTGACCACATTTGACCGAGTCGCAGTAAGTTTGTTTCGGGCTAAGTTTGACCGTGGTTGACCAAGCTATAGGAGGTCGAGTTTGACCACAATTGACCGAGTTGCAGGAGGCTGAATTTGACTGTTGTTAACTACAGTTGACTACAGGAGTCACAGGACCGAATTTGACCGCAGAGATGATTGCAATTTGACCAACCTTGACTTGCTGGAGTTTGACCAGATTTGTCTGGTATTTTGACTTTGGCATTCACACAGATTTGTAGACAAATTATTGATTTGTAAACCTTGATGAAGAATAATTTATCCTAAGAAAAGTAGTCGGGTTTTCTCCCAAGTTTGGGTTTCCCAGGGTAAAAATATTGTCTTTATTGTACATGGTTGTCTCTTCATGATCTTTATTGTTTCTGTTGCATTAACTGTTGAGATTTTTTGTGTATAATTGCTCAACGATATTAGTGGCATGAGATAAAGTGTTTGAAGATCATTAGGTAGTGATTATCAGATCAAAGGATTGGTTTCTATTGTGCATCTTGTAGAAAATTCAACAGTGCCTTATACTTGTCATTCCTATTGAAGAACTTTTCTAAAGGAACAACACCCTCAAGAATCTTGTTGTCAAGAAGTTCTATTTCATAATCTCCAATGTCATCCTCACCTTGCCAATTGATGTAATCGCCTTCGAATTCCTACAAATTGTTTAGGAACCTAACAATCTGAGAATCATCATGGAAAATATGCCAATGTTTCTAGTTATCTGGAACCAAGGCCCTAAAGATAACCTCCATCTTGCAAACACTAGAGTTAAAGTACTCACACAGTTCTAAAGAGGAAGTTGCTATAGCCAAAAAATCAACCTTTGGTATTGCGTTCTCTAAGCACTACCCTAATGTCAAATGTATTGAAAACCTCAAAGTTATCCCATATTGAATTTCTATACCTTTTGATCCTTTCATTTTTTTGTGGAGAACTATCTTTTAACCTGCACGACTACAAGATATGAGTCACTAATAACTTGCGAGCACTTTATACCCATGGTCAAGGCCAATTCTAGACCAAGGCACAAGGCTTCATAATAACTTCTCATTCGTTTTAGGGCACATGAACACAATCTCCATTCCAACAACTGATTGGGATTGAGCTCCATCAAAATTCATCTTCCAGACTTTGTCACATTCCTTGTCTTCATGGATCTCCTCATTAGGTGCAAATGAGTTTACTAAGATTACATAGTTTCCAATATCTTGCTCATAATAAACTATCTCATTCATAAGGTCTTCGATATCTTCTACATGGTGTCCGTAAGCAGGCTCCCTATGAAGAGTGATGAAAGTTCCATCACATGTGGCATGGTGGCATAAGATAGATCCATCTACAACATACCACCCAAATTGGCAACCCACCACCTAGATAACAACATGCCTCGTCCACGGGGTCTTGGATAACCAATGATTGGGTGTGTTGTTAAGGCACTCCTAGATGTTAAGTCACCAGTTCAATTCCTCGCCATATTCGAGTGTTATCCTTGGACATGACGGTGATGTAACCTCCCCAATGTCGAACCTACAAAACAAAACAACACACCCCAAGCATCAAGAACATTAGTAACCACCACATCCATCAGCAATGAAATATCTGGATAGACCATCAAGTTCACCTTAAGATCTTTGATCAAACCACAGACTTTAATCCGTCAAGAATCTGGCTTGCAAAGGTTCCTATATGGTCTGGTGGTCTTCAAGCCCAACTGATTCATAACCTTTAATGACATCACATTCGTTGAAGCTCTTGAATCCAACATACAGTGGTGCAACAGGAGGCCATTAATGCCCAATGTGATGTAAAAAAGAGGACTACTCCCATCTTTTCTCCTTGATGCATATATTGTAGTATGACTAGGGCATCCTTTCTTTGCTCTTCATAGTGGAAGAATTGTCTAACCTTTTCCATTTGAGATGGGATCTTTATCATCTCAAATAAAGGGACCAGAATCGTGACCTTTAAAAAAACATTGGCCACGTCTATATTTAAACCAATATCCTTACTTGTTGTTGGGTTTGATGGCAAAAGACCTTGTGATGTACCTAGACGGTTGCTCACTTGCTTATTCATAGCCAGAGTGTGATCCTAGTAACTTCCAAACCTACTGCATTATTTTTTTCTTCCTAAGGTCACTCTTGGCCTCTTCATCCATAGCATTCAACATGTTCAACCTAGTAATTGTTGAAGCATCTATGCTCTTCTCTCTATGCTCTTTCATCTATTCTTTAATTAGGATAATGGGTTTGTGTTGGAGCATGCAAGCATAATATTCAACCCAATTTAGACGATCCATAACCCCCTAGGCCCCTTGCTCCATCCTATTCAAAATTTTTGGGACAATCTTGCTCACTATGTGGCTCATCACAAGGAAAACACCAAGAGACTTCTTCTAGACTTACGATACATCGGGGTCAATGTGTTTGGGAATTTTTGTTCCTGTGGAGACCTATTCCTATTCCACCCTACACTTCCTCGAGGCTGAAATTGATTTCGTCGTTGCATCAATTGATAAAAACTTGGTTTCTGTTTATCTCCCTCAAGATTCGTCATTCTATTTAGTTAAGCAATTTGGGACTGAACTTCTCAAATTTCTCACTCAAGGCTCTTATTAGGTCTTGAAACGGATCAGTCGTATCCATAGTACTGGGCTTCATTTCTTCTCGTGAGGTAGATGCTTAAGCAGAACCCATGGTGTCAACTTTGGATGAGAGAATGTTTCCTCAATCTTACCTGCCCAATCTTGTAATTCTTCCAAAATATCAAGAAATTTGTCTCTGAGCATAAGGCCAAAATATCCTTTGTATGCATTGGTGTAGTTAAGGAGAATAGTCATCCTTCAACTTGATTCTCTCTAATCATATCAACAAGATTTCTAAACCTATCATAAAACTCTTTAAAGTATCGTTCTCCTTTTTCTTGATTTTGTGGCACCGTGCTAAGAGCATTCTACCATCTTTATGCGAAGCCCAACATTTCATGAAGGCCACATGAAATTCAACCAAGAGCAGATGTCATTCTCAAGCAAACCACAAAACCACACTTTAGCTTCTTCTTCTAATGATAAAGCATATAGCTTCATAACAACATCCTCGTGCCTCAACTACACCCACCTTTCCTATGGAATCATAAAATTTAACTAGATGCCCTTCGATGGTAATCACATTATTGCCAATGAATTTTGGAGGACATTTTTGGTATTTATCAAGCATGTCATGTGGGGGCATGGGGCCCCTTGAATGCATGTGGCATCCAAGGCCTTGTAAACATTTTTAACCCACAAGAGAGTTGTCGTAACTCTTCGGTGAACAAGTATCCCTAACGTCTCGAATAATAATCTAATGTCCTCGACTACTTCAAGAGTCCTATCCAAGGAGGCTTGGGATTCTCTTCTTAATCGCTCCTTGTACACCCTTACTGGGTCGTTAAATTTCAAAACTAGTTTTTGAGTGGATCTTCAAGTATTAGATTTGTGGCATGAAGTTCCTTCTTAATGAGTCACTAGATGAATGTCTCAAGGTCAAAATCAAATGACACTCATCAAACTTGTAGAAGCTTACTCTTCCAGATTTACAGGAAACTGAACTTGCTTCCCAACAATGGCACCAAAATGTTACCTCTCGTTTTGTCGCGCTCAAATAAGCAAGGCCCACACTCATGACAAACCAAGGGAAACTCGAAATGAGACCCACTATCGCCTAGGATCCCACTTCCCCTACTCTTTTCAAGAGATTGTAAGTCACCTAAAAGGAGGCTTCCCTGTAGATGAAAATGTCAGTATGACGCATAACTACCAAAAGGTGCTGATTCAGGAGGTCACGGGGTCAAATCTCCTCGACACCCTTGGGGTTAGGCCTTGCTAGTTTGGCCGACAGGTAGATCCCTTCAGGTTGATCTACCTGGATTTTCCTGTGGATGTAGTGATCACTCAGGGTCTGTGAAACACCCTTAAAAAAAAACCAAAAGGTGCCAATTCCTTGTTTTACTAAAAGGGGTAGAGAAAGTAAGTAATCTAATCATCAAAGTTTGCTCTATGTTTAAATGTTGAACTCTTGAAATACAAGCTCATGAAGCTATTCTCCCTTTACGACCTTGGGGCCAAACTCTAAGCTTCTTTTCAAATTATAACTTCAAATGGCAAAATATGAGTTTATCCATGAAAATATGAGATGAGTAGGAGTCTTCTAGTCGGTTAATGCAGTTATTAACTCATCAATATCATTTGGTTGTTAGGGAAAGCTGTCACTTGTAGATGTTGAACCACAACCAACATGGAATGGTCATTCAAATGCAACTTTGTCTATATGTAAGAAGGTACCAAGTTGCCACTAAATGTTGTGCTATGAGAGATATACATATGCTTTCAGCCCAAATATATATTAGAAGGCATACACAGGAAACAGGAAAACAAAGATAACGGGGCTGCTATTAAGCTCAAGAATCACCCTCACTGAATCTAATCATGTAATTGGAAATTGGGATTGTTTAGAATTATGATAACTCTTTAAATAGTTCCAGCGGTACAGTGAACCACCATTCAAACAAACAAAAAAATGTGTTTTACAAACAACTCCAAATTTCCTTTCCACACAAGGAGTAACAATAGGATTCCTGAAGATATATGGAACTAGCTACAGCCCTTTTTTTCCACTTTTCTTTTTATTTTAGTTAGGAGATTAGCAAAGTATTAAAGGCTACCTAACAAAGGGAGAAATTTGACTACTTTCTTTTGTCAAACAATTATCATGCAACCTCAAATAAGGTACAGATTTGCAAAATCAATCAACCAGATTTTTAGAATTTGGGTTTTGTGTTAACAAACATCATTTTCGAGGCCCTAAATGAATGTCCCAACTTACAATCATGTGTCTATAACCAATATGTAAGGAATGTAATTACAGGGTATGGGGATAATGGTTACAGCCAACGCCCTTTTTTTAATGCAATTACAGGGTATGGGTTGGCTTATGAGATAACAGGTCTCTGAGATAAAGAACTAGGGCATGTTTCAAACCTGTTAACCTCAAAAGATTAAGTTATAAAGGTGAAATCAGTGGCTGATGAAGCAAATACTAGTGTCTTTATGTGTTTGGATGCCTGGGGTCCAGGGTGCTACAAGAGAGGTCACTTTACTCTGAGGATGAGGACACACCAGCTGAAAAATACAAGCTAGAAGCAACTCTAACCCTGCTTTCCTAAAGAAACTGAATGACTTCACCAAAATATTTTGCTGAAATAGACAAAATGCAAATTATGAAACTAAAATTTACCACGAAGCGATTGTATGTAATATTTCACCATAACTATACAAAGATATAGCAGAGAAACCACTTCAAATGTTACCCCATTTCTCAAGTTCCATAATCACTGGTGAAGATATTCCAGGATGAATAAAGTTGTATAGCAACAACAGTATCAACCTTTACAACACACCACATAAACCATCGGAGTTGTCTAACGAGGTGGAGGAATTGCCCGGACGGCCAAAAGTGGCCAGAATCTGGGCAAAAAATTTCAAAAATCTTGTAGAGGCAGTGTTTAATTCGTGTTTTTAATGGTAGAAATGGATTCAGCACCATCAAAAACGTCTAGGACACCTAAAATTTTGAAGTTTAACAACAATAATTTAGATTTACAAAAATCCTTGCCGGATTTTCTCTAAATATGACCGGAATTTCCATAACTTTCCAGGCAACTCCTCCGCCTAGTTAGACTACGCGTAAACCATCCATCAGAAATATACTTATAGAACAAATGCAAATCCATGATACTCAGTCATTCAACAACCCTTACAATGGGTGGGAGAGTTGAATAAATAGGCCCCAGTTCAGCCCCCAAACAGTTGCAACAGCTATCTTCATGGAAAAGGGGGAGCTTACTTCTTATAGAAGTTGGGCCCACTTACAAATACACCCTCTCCTACTGAAAAAAAATTATTTAAGTTGTTTTTGTGGGCCCTAAGAATAGTTGCACGGTGTCTCTTTTGATGATTAAAATAAACTCAATTTATAATTTTGGTGGGTCTCAATGAAATGAGCGCCCTTCTCCTTGCTGAGCTAGATAGCATTACATATCGCCTGAGATGTGTGGGGCCCATGAGGGCCACCCCCTTTTCCTAGCCTAAGGTTTCCCAAGCATGAATTTGCATGTATTTTTGTTACTGCAAAATCTAGCACCTTAGTGCAAAGCCTTACTATGCAACATAGATTGAGCACAACAATAGGAGTGTTACCACTATCACCTCATCAACAACTCCCTCCTTTTTAGTGATGGAAACAATCCACCACAAGAGAGGCTTCCCTAATAGATATTAGAAATCTGGTAAGCCAATTTAACTTAGCTTAGATGTCCCCTAAGGCTTCTACAACAAAATTTCACCCGAGAATAAGTGTGCAATAATTAAGGTTCTAGTTGGATTAAGGTATAATTCCAAGTGAGTTCAAGGGTTCCTATGGCTTAATCTAGAAGCTAAGATCAACCAATATAGGCTCAAAGAAGCTCTCAAACACATACAATCAAGAAATTATATTTGACTGTCATAAACTAGGGTTTAAGACAAAACTTGTAGCAAACAATTAGTTTAAAAGCAATAAGAAAAGGCCTCGGAATCTATGATAAAGAAGCGTAGCATTAGGGCTAATTAATGAGTAAACAAGAGAGTAAATTACAGAAATTTTTCTGTGGTACAAATATGTAAAACAGCACAATAAACCCTAGGCGTTCGCCCTAAATTATGCCAAAAATGAATGTAAATTGATAATTTTACTTTTCCAATCAATTGCAAATAAGGCCTAACCTTAGGTCAATGACATCCAAGACAAATAATGTTGACAATGTATGATTTTGTTGCAAATAAACCCTACTTTACCCTACAACAAATCAAATAAGAAAAATATTTACGGTTTTTAAAATGTTGGCACAAGAGAGAAGTCTAGTGTCTTTCTCAATATTGTTAGGATATTCCAACACATAGGAAATAATTAAGTATAATTTGGTCTAGTGTATAGTTAGGTAAAGTGTGTTTCTTTAGTATGTACTTTTTGTAACTTACAATCCAATGGTCACGGTTCATTCTCTCCTCGGTATTACCGACACTTGATCTGTGACTTAATACCCGATTGGTCCATGATCTCTATTTAAATAGCATGGAGGGTCATTTGTTAGGTGACCATTTATGAGAGAAACTTATGTAAATTTTATTTCTTTTAAATTAATAAATTCCCTGAAGTGGCTGCGTTGGCTCAGGTCATGGACTGTTTCCCTCTTAGAGGGTTTTAACCACATCAAGAATACTGGTGTACTGATCTGTGATCTGTTTGTGAGCGGTGTCCTTTGGTGTTCTATCTAAGGAGCTTACCCTTTAAATTCCTACATGGCATCAGAGTTATTCGAGGGCCACATCCATTGGTGATCCAAATTTGAAGTCGGTACAACTACATCCGACTATCGATTGCTAGATCTACTATTTCTTACCGCTTTCGGATCGAGAGGACTGTTCTATTGTGTTAGGAGCATCTGTTCCAATGACGAACCCCTTTTGTTTCACGCGAAAAGGTTTTCGATAGCCCTAGCTACATCATTTTTAAGATCTGGAGGTATACAGTATTTATTTGCAGTTACAGTGATTTACTCTCTATTTATTTCAATTTATAGTCCTCTATAAAAAAATTATTACTGGATCTATACCTTTCATTTCTGTGTATGCTCTTTGCCCCATGACTCTGTGTGATTTGGGCAAACCAGAAACAGAAGGAAAGGATTTTTCTCATGCGTATTGTTGACACCTAATCCTCTGGATTGGGTGAATATAATGTAAATAGATAAATAAGTAATATGAACAGTCATCGGGAGATGAAGTGAACAGTCTCTCCCTCATTTATATAATGAAGACCTACCTGAAGGAATAAGACACGCGAATCAATTTTGCTTTGAGGAGTTACTGCCTGGCCCGACATGGTATCAGAGCCAGTCCTAATTTTAGTACCCCTGCCCTTGTAACTCCATTTTTTGCCTATTTTCCTGTTCTGCCCATATTTCAGAACTCACACCTCTGACCTGGCAACAGCATTCCAGTGCAAAGGGCGGTTTTGGAAAAGGCATTCTCCACATGATTGAACATCCTCGGCTGAAATCCTATGCCCATCTCTGTACAATCTATCGCCCTTGATTTTCAAACTCAAATCCGTGCCATAGTCTAGGTAAGAGCGTGGAGGAATGCAGATGCAAAGAGTTTGTTGTTGAAGTTTGATGGAGCACTGCTGAGTGAATGGTGCGTGAAACGTGAGGGCGTTGTTCCAATAAGACCACCATACGTGCAGCTGCATGGAGGACCACGTTGTGGATGCTATGGTCAAGCCAGGAATGTGAACGGAAATGGCACCTTCACGATGCTTCATGTGAGGTTAAACTCTTTCATTACTTCCTTGTACTTGACTGTGTCTCGAATGTCGATATTAGCAGCAAAAGGCAGAGTCATCACTGTAGGGTCAAGATTCAAAACATATCCTCGTATTTCTGACGTCTTTGTGTGAGCAATAAGTCGATGCAACAGCATTGTCTTGCCATTGGTGCGCATCCATTCCAACCACTCTATTGTTGCATCTGACTTCACATTAGAGTGGCGCAGTGGAAGAGTTGAACGCTACTCCGATTAAGGTATATGAACATTGTTCCATATACGCAGTCCAGAAGCTGTTCACATATACGCAGTGCAGAAGCTGTTCACATATATATGCAGTCCAAAAGTTGTTCACATATACGCAGTCCAGAAGCTGTTCACATATATACGCAATCCAGAAGTTGAGTTTGAAGACTCGCTCAAAAGTGCAGAATCTGAGTTTAAAGACTTATAATAACTTATATATTATTTCTCTTGAATTGCAACCATATTGTAATAAAAAAATTGTGGTAGTCTATATGCATAGAATATAGTCTTGATCTTTGTATATTAAATGAAGAAGGAAGAATAAGGCTGTAGTATTCTGAAGCACATTTTCCCAGCAGAAGTATTTTTACAGTACACAGATTTTTTTGCCAGTGGAAGTTTTTTTTTACAGTATGCATTCAATCATATCTATTGTGGAAATAGTTCTCACTGGCAAGGAGAACTATCCTGAGTGGTCCCGGATGATAAAACACACCCTCATTTTCAATGAGTTGTGGAAAGGAGTGTGTGTCGGAAACGGAGACAATGAACCAAAACAGCTTACCTCAGATAAAGAGCTCATCATTTGGGAAAACAATAACAGCAAAGCTTATGCATTAATCGCAGCATCTATAAATGAAGAGGTGAGTCGCCATATTTCGTTGTTTTCAACTGCCTTTGAAGCCTTACAAACGCTGAAAGAACTCTATGACTCACATTCTGCACTTGAAGTTGTTCAACTCATGATTAAGCTCTTCACTCTTGAACTGCAAAATAATGATCCTCTTGCTCTTGCATCTGAAGTAAGGTCTATAATGCATGATATCAAATCCACTAAAGTTGAGCTGGATATCTCTCTTATTGCCTTTCTCAAGGCACTTTATCCTACATACTCCAATTATCTTGAGTCTTTGCAAGCAAATGGAAATCTCAAAGATATAACCTTTGACTCTCTTGTGAAAAAGTTTGCTGAAAGAGAAAAAGCGTTTGGAAAGAAGACAGTCCCTGAATCTTCTAAAGAGAGTGTATGCTTGGCTCATAAATAAAAGTATCCTGCTCAAGATTCTACAAGAGGAAGAGGTGGACGAAGAGGAAGAGGAAGATACTTCAGAGGTAGGTGGGGTAGACATTCTCAAGGAGAAAAGGTAAATTTACATTGTATTCGCTGCAAAAGAAATGGATCACATGATGCCTCTACATGAAAGCTACCATGGGACAAAATTGAGCAGAGAAGAAACCAACAGAAAGGTAAAACGGATGATACAGACAAAGGTAAAGCACCTGAATCCGCTCACTATGTTGACGCACAATTAACATTGGAGTAAATGAAGATTTGTTTAATGCTTCACTTGCTTCCTGGAAAAATGATTGGTTGTTTGATTCAGGAGCAACCTGCCACATGACTCATAGAAAAGATTTTTTTGAAGAATTTACTAACAATGTTGATGGAGCAGTATACTTAGCAGACCAATCAAAAATCAAGCCATCAAGGCTTGGCACAATCAGGCTTAAACTGTCTGGTCTTCCAGACTTTCTTCTGCATCATGTTCTATATCTCCCACAACTCAAGAGAAACTTGTTGTCCTCGGTCCACATCCACCAGCAAGGTCACTCCATTCATATATTTGATGGCAAGTTTGAAGTAAGAAAAGTATCTGACCACTCACTTGTCATGAGGGGAATAAAAGAAGAAAGGCTTCTTAAGCTGCAAGGAACCTCTGCTCGTGCACAACATTTCTCATACAATTCTCATCATGAAGAAG
>APFE031530000.1:3693-15542 GCA_000404065.3 Pinus taeda | reverse complement strand
TGAGTCTTGGATCAGGAGCTGTCTCCTGGAGATCACGCAAACAATCAGTTCCAGTAGATTCCACAACAGAAGCAAAATACGTGGCAGCAGCTGAAGCAACAAAAGAAATTGTGTGGCTCGGGAAAATTCTTGAAGATTTGCAGGTAAAACAAGTACAATCAATGCCACTCATGATTGACAATACTTCTGCAATAAAGTTGGCCAAGAACCCAAAGTTCCATGATCAAACGAAGCACATCAATACTAAATATCATCTGATTCAACATCATGTTGAGGCCAAAACAATCCATCTTCGTCATTGTTCCACTAATGAGTAAATTGTAGACATCTTCACCAAAGCGCTTGGAAGAGAAAAGCTTGAACGATTCATAATGATGCTTGGACTCACCAACATCCCTTCAGATTAAGGGGGGGAATGTTGACACCTAATCCTCAGGATTGGGTGAATATAATGTAAATAGATAAGTAATATGAACAGTCATCGGGAGATGAAGTGAACAGTCTCTCCCTCATGTATATAATGAAGACCTACCTGAAGGAACAAGACACACGAATCAATTTTGCTTTGAGGAGTTACTGCCTGGCCTGACACATATGCTATTTTCCACTGCGCCTTAGTGCAATCTCGGAAAATCAGAAACATTGAGAAAAATATTTAGTTTTCAGCCAAATCTAACTTTAAACCGTAAGGCTTGGATTGCTTTTGCTTTTTCGTGTAGTTGTTTTTTCTTTTAGCAGGCAAAAAGAGATTTTTCAAGTAAGCACACACTCCAAAGCTTCAGTGAGCAAAAAAAAAAACCCTTCCTCCTTTCCAAATATTACTAACTTTTTAAACTAGCTCACTTGGTCTAAAGTTACTTTATCAGAATAGAGGTATTGGGTTCAAGTCTTTCTTTTTGTTGAGTTACTTTTTCAAAAAGCATGTGTAACTTATGTTTTAAAGTTACTTTATGTAAAAGTGTTATCACCCATTATAAAAGTGAGTCACTTATAATTCTAAAGTCACTTTATCTTTTATTTAAGTTACAATTTAGTAGATAGTTCATAAAGTACCATTGTAAAAGTGACTTTCACTTATTTATAAAAGTGAGTCACATAAAATAATCTTTTTTAAAGTGAGCTAATTAGATTAAGTTTGGAAAGGGGGGGAATTTTTTTTAAATATAATATTATCATTCACTTCCCAACATTCACATGGTTCATCGGCATCTTCAACAACATTTCTTCAAAAAGTCATAACTTCATCTGGAAGCCGTTTTCAGAACTCTTTTTTTAATCGGCCTAATTTTTCAAGATCTTTCCATTGGAACAATTAGTTTCAACATCTACAGCTTCAATTTCTCTTAAAATGGAAAGTCTATGCCTAGTTATTCTTGACAGCACCAACTACTTCCAATGGCTATCCTACATTATAGATTTACTTAGAAGTAAAGGTCGTTATAGAATAGCCTCAGGCCAAGAGTCTAAACCTAAAGATGAACATAAGCAAGCCAAATGGGAAAATAAGCAAGATCAAGCACGTGTTGATAGGGATGTTTATTTCTCTAGACCTTAGATTCCTTATCGCAGAAATTGATACCCCTGATGAAGCAATGAAACTGCTCAATAAAATTTTTGGAATTAGAAATGAAATTAGAGCCCCTCAACTCGAAAATGAGTTGCTTACATTGGACCCCAATAAATTTTCTTCCAATGAAGATTTTTTGTCCAAGTTCAAGACCCTTAGACTTCTGTTGGAAGGTGTTAAGAATAAGAAAGAAAATGATAGCCTTATCTATTCCATTCTTACTAAGTTAGGACCAGCCTACTCTGGGTTTGTTTCCACCTTCCATTCTAATAGAGAAGCCTTTATTTCTCAAGGACATGACTACAAGTCCCCCTCTTTTGATGTCTTTTGTGGCTCTTTAATAAGAGAGCAAGAAAAATTCTTACATCTTGGTCTTCTTAATACAGGAAACTTTTCTAAGAAAGCAGCCCAGCAACAACCAAGTTCAAAGAATCCTAAGAAGCAGCATCCTAAAAAGAATAGTCCTAAACCAAACAAGGGTCCTAAGCCATTTCAGTGTCAAAATGAAAAATCTACTCAACAAAATGATAAGGCAACTAAAAATAAAGGGAAGAAGACTAATAGACATTGCAACTTTCGTAATTGTGATGACCACTTAGAATCCAAATGCTTTAAGAAAATGGAAGCCTTGGAAGCAACAATGAAGAAGCATACATCCATTTGGAGCACTCTTCAACTTCAACTTCATCTTCAGGAATAGCACTTTCTGCACATGGTTGTCAAACATCTCGGTGTTGTTATGCACTAAATGTATCTACTTCTTCTCATTCTCATGAGTGGTTCATTGATTCTGGAGCTTCTTATCACATGGCCAAAAACAAAGCCATGTTTTCTTCTTTAAAAGATTGTAATACAAAAAATATATATGTTGGTGATGACTTAGTGTTGTAGGGACTGGAACTATTCATCTAGACAATGGTCAATTTAATAATGTATTATGTGTTCCTACCTTATCCTGCAACCTTTTATCTGTATATCAGATAACTCATTCAGGTGAAGGTAAAACCATTGAATTTTCACCTCATGATGTTGTAATTAAGGACCTAAGAGATCCCAGACAAATTTTAGCTACTTGCATTGTTGATGATTCTACAAGGTTGCATAAGTTTAACAGCTTTGGGTCATCAACTCTTCCCTCAGTATGTGTTGCTCATAATGATGCAGTGAGCAAACTTTGGCATGAGTGATTTGGTCACTTAAACTATCGCTTCCTTCAAAATCTATGTAAAAAAAATATGGTGACAGGTCTTCCTATGGTATCTTGTAGAGATGGTGTTTGTTCCAGATGTGTACTCAGAAAACATCATTGGGATATTTTTGAAAAGCGTGCCTCTTGGCACGCCTCAGCCCCTTTACAGCTTGTGCATAGTAATTTATGTGATCCACTTCCAGTTGTTTCATTTTCTGGCTACAAGTATTTCTTAACTTTCATTGATGATTTCTCCAGACACACTTGGGTATACTTCTTAAAACTCAAGAGTGAAGTCTTTAACATGTTCTTGGCCTTTAAGGCCTTTGTTGAGAAACTATCTGGACATCAAATTCTTAAGCTAAGATCTTATAATGGAAGAGAATATGTTAACAACAAATTCATCAACTTTTGCACTGAGCATGCAATTCAATTGCAACATATTGTCACATATACTCCACAACAAAATGGTGTAGCTGAAAGGAAGAATCGTACCTTAAAGGAAATGGCTAATTGTATGCTAATTTAAAGGACTTAGTCTTAATTTTTGGGCAAAAGCAATTAAATTTGCAAATTACATAGTAAATCGCACTCCTACTAAGGTTTTAAAGAATATCACTCCAGAAGAAGCATGGAGCTCAATTAAACCAGATGTAAGGAACTTCCGTGTTTTCGGAAGTGAAGCATGGGCCCATATTCTAGATGAGAAACATAAAGCCTTAGAACCTAAGAGTGAAAAATGTATTTTTGTTGGATATTCTGAAGATATCAAAGGATATAGACCTTCAACCTAAATCCAAAAATGTTATCATTAGAAGAGATGTAAAGTTTGTTGAAAATATATTGGCCTACGAGCCTAGTTCGGTGGATGTGCCACTTCTCTCTATCCCTTCTACTTCTGAAAATATTTCTTCTTCAGATGATAACCACGAGGATGACAATCCTCCCACACCTTCTCGAGATCCTCCTTAGCTCCTCAGCTTCCAAAATGGGTCTGTGCTACTCGAGATGCAACACGTGCTCTTGCAGGTGATCCTACAGATCAGCGTCATATATGTTCTCAGTTCAATAGAGCCTCTTCTTTACTAGCTCAAGCTTCAACGAATTATGATCCTGACAGCTTTGCAGAAGCTTCAGGCCATCCAGATTGGGATGCAGCAATGAATGAAGAATATCGTTCATTATTGGCGAATGATACATGGGACCTTGTTTCTCTTCCAAAGGGACAGAAACTTGTTAGATGCAAATGGGTTTACAGAACCAAGTTTGGACCAGAAGGAAAAGTTGATAAACATAAAGCTCATCTTGTTGCTAAGGGTTTTTCACAAGTTGAAGGCATTGTGTTAAATTTTGGTATGTTCTATGCTTAAGAGCAATTTACTTCAAATTTCTAATAGCCCAATATCAAATTCCAGATTAACAATCACATCAGCATGATAGTAAAATGCAGATAGAACATAAACATAAACAGTAGAAGACAAGAGGACACAAGATGTGGCGCCAGCCAGGGACAAACCCCAATGTGGGGAAACCCTTGATCAATTCTTCTTATAATCTTCAATAGTTCAGCAGAGAGAGAGAGATAGTACAAATATACAATTTTGATATTTTATGACAGCGACAGCAAACCCTAACCAGCAAAGTCAAAGTTGGTCAAACAGGTCAGATTTGACCTCCAATCAGCTCGGTCAATAACCCAAACAACTCAGCCTCCAACAACAAGGAGAAGCAACCCAAAACAATCTGAAAATCAATGTCAAACTTCGGTCAACTGCAGTCAGCCCTGCAGCCAGCCCTAACACAGTCAACGCTAGTCAACACAGGGTCAAGGAGGGGTCTAGAAAGTTGTCCAAAACTGCGGCCTGCCTAGGAGAGGCAGCCTAACCCAATCCGCACTCAAGGAGAGAAGACCTTGTCCAAAACGCAGTCCAAAAACACTTCTGCAACTTCGGTCAACCTTAGTCAACGCTTCCCTAACAGAAAATCAGAATTCGGCCTTCCACACGTGTGAGAGAGACATCTCCAGAAATGCGTACCCAAACAAGAGAGAGAAGGATGTGATGAGATAGTGAAATGAAAGCCATGAGGTCTCCTCTTTTTATAGCAACGTTGAGGTTAAGTTGGGGGTGAAAAAATAACAAATTTGGTTGTTGGTTGACCTTGACAAATTGTCAAAAATATAAATAAATTCATATCTCCATAAATAAATGTCGGAATTGGATGATCTTAGATCAATCCTACACCTCTCGAGAGAGGAATCCAAGAAAAATATCAGTTGTCCCAAATAAGGTGACCCACGTGGAGTTTGGCCCTAGTTGCCAATTTTAACCCTCCCTCTCAACTAGGGAGAACTCCATTTGCTAATCCATCTGTCTGTCGGTACTATCTCTGCCATCAATGCATTGCTCTATTGAACTATGAAGAAGAAGTGATCGAGAATGTATCATACCATTCTGTACTGACCCGAAGTCAGTCCCAGATAAAAAAGAGTGTCTCATACCACTCTCACTGACCTGAAATCAGTTCCAATAAAGAGTGTCTTATACCACTCTTACTGACCCGAAGTCAGTTCTAATAAAGAGAATGCTTCATACCACTCTTACTGACCAGAAGCTAGTTCCAATTGATCCCAAATCAATATCATCCTAGCATAGGGAGTACGGTAGTACTATGGTCCCTATCCTCATTTCCCTAGTCATTAGCCAAATGAGAGGTACTTCCCATGAGTCCCAGACTGCATGGGTAGGATGTCTCAGCAGGAGAAGGATGAACCACTCATCCTGCCTACATGTCGCCATGGGGTATCACAGGGGAAGGCTGAACCACTCACCCTGTACACAACAAACCACTAGGGGAAGGTTGAACCACTCACCCTATGGTTGCTCATCGCTCCAAGAAGTACCCCAAGCCCCCCGGAGCTCCCAAAGCTCAATATCCATATCGTACAGGACCCTCATAAGAGGGTCTCTCCATGACTCCTAGTCATTCTTAGAAAGTCAAGAATTTGACTTTTCCCAGGGGCTTCGTCAGAATGTCGGCGACCTGCTCATTAGTCCCAATGTGATGGAGCCATATTGCTCCTCGTCGTACCATATCCTGGATAAAGTGGTTTTTGATATTGATGTGCTTGGAGCGATCATGAAATACGGGATTCTCTGATAATTATATCCCACTCTAGTTGTCGCAGAGGATCACGGTGGTATCCAACACATGTCCAAACAGCTCACTAAAGAGCTTCCTCAACCAGACAGCTTCATAGGAGGGGCTATACTCGCAGTTATGTATTCGGCCTCAGCAGTGCTTAAAGCAACCAACTTCTGTTTCCTGCTCATCCAAGATATCAAAGCAAAACCCAAAGAGAAGCAGCACCCAGAAGTGCTCTTGCGATCCACCACACTGCCTGCCCAATCAGCATCAGAATAACCATGCAGCCTCACATCTCCGGCAGTGTATCTCAAACCATGAGCGGTTAAGCCCTGAAGATATCTCAGAAGATTCTTGGCACCAGTCCAGTGTGAGCGATGAGGCTCAACCATATATTGGCTCAATGTGTTAACTGCAAAACATATATCCGGACGGGAGTTCACCAAGAACATCAGTGCTCGTATGAGTTGATGATACTCAGAAGCATTTCCCAATTCAGGTCCGGCAGAACTACTGCATAACTTCTTAAAGTTAAGCTCCATCGAGTTAGTCACGGGCTTGCAGTTTACCATCCCAAATATTTCCAATATCTTCACAACATATTTTCCTTGAGATTGGAAAATTTCTCTTGGCTTTTGCCAGACCTCCAACCCTAGGAAGTAGTGCATCAGTCCTAAGTCCTTCATCTCAAATTCAGAAGCCAACTCCCTCTTACATTTGTGAATGAGAGGGTCTGCACCAGTCAGAAAGAGGTCATCCACATAAAGCACCAATATGAGAGGTCTATCATCTTCAACCTTAAAGTAAAGGTTCGGATCGGCTTCACTCCTAGAGAATCCTAGCTTCATCAAATAGCTATCGATCCTCTCATACCAAGCTCGGGGTGCTTGCTTCAGCCCATAGAGAGCTTTCTTTAACCTGCATACATGAGATTCCCGATCATGAATATCAAACCCTTTAGGTTGTTCCACATAGACTTCCTCTTTAATCGAACCATGCAAGAAAGCGGTCTTGACATCCACCTAATGTAGGTTCCATCCTTGCGAGGCAGCAAGGGCTATGATCGAGTGGATGGTGGTGTATCAGCCAATAGGTGCAAATATCTCATTGTAATCTACACCTTCCTTTTGAGAGAAGCCTCGAGCAACAAAGCAAGCCTTGTACTTTTTTGCACTCCCATCAGCTCCATGCTTGATTTTGTAAAGCTCCATGCTTGATTTTGTAAAGCCATTTAGAGGTGACAACTGATTTGTTCTGGGGTCTTGGGACCACATCCCAGACATCATTCTTCATAATAGACTCGTAATTCATTCATAGCATCCTTCCATACTTGACGCTTTATGGCTTCTTCGAATGATGTAGGCTCATTTTGAATAACAGTGCTCATAATGGTCAAGTATCCTTGATACCTAGTCAGCTTCTTGCTTTCACGGAAGGACCCCCTTGGTGCAATATGTCTCTCGGCATCTTAGATAGTCTCCCTAAGCCATGAGGGCCTCTTCTTGGAGGAGGGGGGCTCTTGAGGAGGAGGATGAATAGGATCCATAGGTTCATCAATGTCCGACATTGTTTCATCTTCTTTTTCATTCGACTTTCCGCTGACAGCTTCTTTATCCTTCCTTGGTATATGAAGGTTGTCAACCTTGCTAAGAGCCATATATTCGTCAAAGGTGACATCATGACTTATCTCAACTTCCCTTTGACCAACCACATAAATTCTATAGCCCTTAGGATTTTGCTATAGCCTATAAAGATTCCTTTCTTTCCAGATGCACCCAATTTGCTTCTTTTCTCTTTCGGCACATGAAAGTATACGAGACTTCCAAAAATTCTAAAATGAGAGACATCGGGTTTCTTACCAGTGAACATTTCTTCGGGAGTCTTGGAATCCAATGCTTGATGAGGGCATTGGTTTTGAACATACACGACGATATTCGCAACTTCGGCCGATAGAAACTTTGGAAGCCTTTGATCATGAAGCAATGGAACGAACAGCTTCCATAATAGTACGGTTCTTCCTTTCAGCCACACCATTCTACTCAGGAGTGTATGGTATAGTGGTCTCCCTCTTAATGCCAGTTTCTCTGCAATAGTCATGGAATTCATTGGATTCATACTCGGTCCCATTATCAGTCCTCAATATCTTGATCCTCTTCTCGGATTGATTTCCGATCATGGCTTTGAAGTGACGGAACCAGGTGAACACTTCATCCTTCTTTTTCAAGAAGTAGATCCAAGTCTTGCGAGAATAATCATCTGTAAAAGTGAGATAATATAAATATCCTCCCAAAGAGTTTACGGGCATCATACCAGATATGTCGGAGTGGACCAACTGCAATATATTTGTGGTCTTGCTATTACTAGAGGGGAATGGTCCCCTTTTAAGTCTTCCCTCGACACATCCCGGACATATACGTTCATGCTCTACTTTGAACTCAGGCATCGCTGTCACCATCTATCTCACATCAGGTAGGGCCTTATAATGAAGGTGGGAAAACCTCCGGTGCCATAGTTCAAATTGTAGAGATGTGTCGCAAGACATGGACCCCAAAGGACTTCCTCCAACTTGATACAAAGAGTCAACCCGGAACCCAAGAGAAAAAGCATCTTAAAAAAGAAAAATCCAAACACGTACCTTTCCATCGATGAATGCGACCTTGTAGCCTTTATCTTCCATTATCGAAATGGACACTAGGTTCTTCTTGAGATCAGGGACATATAGAACTTCTTGTAAATGAATCGTGTTACGCTGATTCAATTGAAGGGTAACATTCCCTACACCCTTTACGGAATAAGTGGCATTGTCTCCAAGAATAATCTCCAAGTTTGTCTCCTTCTCTATCAAATTAGAGAGAGCTTCCTTGTAACCAGTGAAGTGCCTTGAGGCACCACTATCAATAAGCCAATTCCCCAAAGTGTTCGGAGGAAAGGTAATGTAGAGGGCCGATATAAGATAATACTCATTTTACTTATTGTTAACAACATTTGATTCTTCATACCTGGAGTTCCTTGCTTTGTTGGAGGGTTGACCATTTCCTTGATTTCCCACATTCCTTTTTCCTTTGCCATTGAAACTGCCATTCCTTTGATTATTGTTGTTGAAGTTGCCCCTAGAGTGATTGTGATCATCATCATGTGATGTGTCCTTTCTATTTGGACACTTCCTCGCATAGTGGCCAAACTTATTGCAAACAAAGCATTTGCCCTTCCTTCCACCCTTAGATCCAGGCTTACCTTTGAAATGTCCTTTAGACCTAGAATTATTTCTCCTTTTGGCATGAGCGGAGAAAGCAGTGGGGTTGCCTCTATTTGAAGGCATTTCTCGTTCCACCATTCTTGTCTCTTCTTGAATGCATCTCGACATCAATTCTTCAAACCCCGGAATTCGATCATTATTAAGAAGAGTGGTTCTAAATGTATACCACTCGGATGGGAGCCCTCCAAGGGTAGTGATAGTAAGTTCCCTGTCAGGAATGACTTCTCCAATTGATAGAAGATCATTCTTGATTACAGTGATCCTTAAGAAGTGGGATTGAATATCCTCGTCCTTGCCCTTCTTAATATCCTTCAACTTATTTTTGAGGAACAAAACTTGATTTGCATCACTAACCTTAAACATGCTTACCAATCTATCGTAGATCTCCTTGGAGGTGTTCAAATCGGAGATGTAGACCACTAGACGCTTGTCAATGGAATCTTTGATAATCTTCTTTGCTTTGACTTCACCCTTAGTGTACTTGTTCTTTGTAGCAGTCGGTGCATTTGATGGAGGCTCAGGGATTTTACCCTTCACATAGTCCATCACTTCTTGTTCTTCCAATGAGAGATCAAGGGACATCTTCCATCCGTGATAGTCAGACTTTTCACGGAGCTTGTCTTCAGCCAGGAAGTAGGATGAGGAGCCCATTGAGCCTTTTGTCCTTTCCAACTATCTTCAGTGATTGCTCTTTCACTCTTGCTTGGGCTTTGTCTTCACCTCAGCTCTGATACCATGTTAAATTTTGGTATGTTCTATGCTTAAGAGCAATTTACTTCAAATTTCTTATAGCCCAATATCAAATTCCAGATTAACAATCACATCAGCATGATAGTAAAATTGTTAAAATTGGCAACTAGGGCCAAACTCCATGTGGGTCATCTTATTTATGGCAGCTAATATTTTTCTTATATCCCTCTCGTCGAGAGGTGTAGGATTGATCTAAAGATCATCTGATTCCGATAAGTATTCATGGAGATATGAATTTATTTGTGTTATGGGAAAATTCGTCAAGGTCAGCTAGCGACCAAATTGCCCCCTCTCATCCTCAATGTAGCACTATAAATAAAGGTGACTCTCAAGTCATTTTACACACCTCTTGTGATCTCTTCCTCTCCACTTGTCTTTGGGTTTTGGTGGGAGGAGAGATCTCAAGATGATACGCTACCCTAGAAGAAGCCCTAGACCCTAACGCTGTCATGGAGGAGACACAGTTTCTCATACGCTATCAAGGAGAAGCCCTAGAAGTGGAGCTGTAAAGGTTTTCTAAGGAGACCTACATTGCCCTAAACTACAGCCCATAAAGCCAGCCTTAACATTGATATGGAGAAGCCACTTGATGCCCTAATATGTTGTCTAATACGCAGCAAGAAGAGACACTTAAATGCGGTCATGAACACAGCTAAATGGAGATCCACAAAATCCCTAACCGCAGTCCTAGAACACAGCTCTAACACTGCCCTAAAATGCGGTCATGGTCACAGCAAGGATTGGGCAAACATATTATGCCCTAACCGCAGTCCAAGAACACAACTCTAACGCTGCCCTAAAATGCAGTCATGGTCACAACAAGGATTGGGCACACATATTATGCCCTAGCCGCAGCAAAAGAGACAGCGTGAGGACAACGTGGAGAGCCTAATTAGACGCCGAGTTGCTGTGGGGATGCGGGTTGGTTTGAGGGTTGTTTGAGGGTGCAAACAGGCCCAAGAACATGGTTGTCTCAAAGGAACAAGGAGCTGGAGATTAGGCCGATTAATGAGGCTCCTCGCAGGCCTACCTTGAAGGCAATTCAAGAGCACCGAGATGTTGGAGTAAAGACAGTTAGGGCACTTTTATTTGAGCTGCAGAGAGAGGCTATTACTGCGTGGGAAAGGAGGCTGCGTAGGAGCTGTGTGGAGGGCTGTTAGGCCAAGTATCTACAGGAGCCTAATCAAGGTTGTTTGGACAGCAATCAAGGTAGGGAGATCTGTTTTTGGGTGAGTTGTAGATGACAGTTGAATTGTGGTAGGCAGCGGGTCAATCTGTTAGGACTATTACAACAATCCTAACTCAAACCACTTACATTGGCATTGCTAAGTGCTAGGCCGCGAGCCATAGCACCATAGCAAGAAACCTTGGTATCTTAGGATGAACGTTGTGATGCATAGTACAGCAGTTCTGTGAGACTCAGTGAAGGTGCAGAATGAAGGACAGCTGCAAGCTTGGTGACACATAGGGACAGTTGCAAGCATGAAGAATCATGGAAAGCAGCAATATGGTAAAGCACGGATAGCAACAAGTACAATGGGATAGCAGTAAGCATGGTGCAGTAGTGGCACTATGTACAGCAGTGCTAAACACTGGGACAGCAGCAGCATGAGGTCCAGCATTGTGATGATGGGTGCAGCATGGTGCAGCATGATGACGAGATGCAGCACTATGATAGGTGAAGCAATCACCTTGGAGAATCAGTTGAAAAGGCATGTTTTCAACTAATCTCATGTATCATCATCCTAGGAGATGATCTATGCTCTTATCTAGATAAGTCAAAGTGTTGACTTCTGTTGTAAACGTACTATCACTATCTCTCTCTCTCTGCTGAACTATTGAAGATCATATAAGAAGAATTGACAAAGGGTTTCCCCACATTGGGGTTTGTCCCTAGCTAGCGCCACATCTTGTGTCCTCTTGTCTTGGCTTGTCTTTTGCGA